>JAOWBW010000047.1:1832793-2010293 GCA_026119855.1 Campanula takesimana
TAATGTTGTCTTTGATAAGCTTCTGCATGATTTTCTTGATGGTGAAGCATTCGTTGTTGGTGTGTCCGGACACTCTATGGTAATAGCAGAATTTGGAGATGTCGCACCCATGCTTAGGCCATTGGAATCTTCGTTCTAAGGGAGTTATCACCCCAATCCTGACTAGTCCTCCGAATAGAGCATTCATTGTTGGTGTTGTATGGTCTAGGCACGTTATGAGAACGATTAATGTTATCTATTGATTATGTTTTAATAAAGATATTGAATGTTGATTATTATATCCTTTGCATGTTTATTATAATAATCCCCGTCTCTGATAATTATGTATTAATTGTTAGTATAAGTTTAATAGATAATCATATGATGATTATGGTGTATGGGATACAATTAAACTTATGGGTATTTGTTGGAGACCAAATACTGGACTGACCCGTATGAGATTTATATCATGGTCACAATGTCATAATTAAGTCTCATATAGTTATATTACTGGAATCTTTAGACTTGAGGTTATTACAGTCTTCCACTTGATGAACACTATGTTTGAAATATTCAAACGTTACCCCTAACCGGGTAGTTATAAAGAATATGATTGGCATAATCGGAATCATGTAGGGAAGAGTAATAAGCCAAGAAAGGATTTGTTCCTCATCAAGAGAGATGTCAAGCTTTGGTCACTCGATGAATGGTATTGATGAAATGCATGGCCGTGCTGAAAAATGATTTGATGTATCAATACATTCGGGATCGAGAAAGCATTGAACAATGTAAGTTGACCATTGACCATGGCTTACGTTCAATAGACATCGAGAGCAAGGATATTGTAATATGTTCTATGAAGGATACAAACTTATATAGTTATACTAATTGGGTAGGTATGACGGTTTGCTAGAACCTAATCATATCTTATGGGGTGATACCCATTGCCAACTTGGTATAATCCTAAAGGGTCACACACATTAGAAAGAATCTTAAAAGGACTATAATGGAATTAAGGGTCGAAGGGCTCTTAAGGAATATTAGGAAGTTAGAGGAGAAAACAGGAAATTGGGGAGGTCCGGGCGGACCTTGGTCAAGACCCGGGCGGACCAGGTCCTATACCCGGGAGGACCAAAAGTCCTGTTCAGACTTGGTTTTCCCAATACGTTCTCTTACGGGTTTAATCACTTGTTACCTATTTGGAATATGTCTAATGAGAATAAAAACGAGCTCTAACAGCCCTAATCATACTAATGCAATTGTGAAAGTCACCAAAGAGTTTGAGAGAGTTTATTCTTGTTCTAAGATCTCCATAGTGAAGAACAAGAACACATATATTATTCCATATAGTTCTTTGTGGTCTAGCAACCAAAATCAAGTGATTCTTGATATTCGTTCGTGGTGTGGATACCGTTAGAGGGTGACGATTATCATCTACAAGTTCGTGATCTTGTTCTTGATCAATTTCGAAAAGCTCCACCGAATTCAAGGTTGTTAAACACACGCTTCAAGGGTTAGTATTCTAGTATTCATTGTATATGTATTTGCTATAATCATTTGAATGGATCTATAGGCTTTGGGTTTCATTAAGTTTTAAATGCTATATTCCGTTGCGCATGTTACTACGAAACCCAACAGTGGTATCAGAGCCCCGTTCATGTTGATTATTTCAATACATAATCATGTTCTATGTGTATAAATTGTTTATGTGCTTAGCGTGATTTGAATATTGGATTATGATGTTTATGTGTTTATGCGCATTATGTGGTTTACTGTTTTATAAACTTTAATCGCACTATTTAATCGCAATAAAATTATGTTGGATTTAAAATTGTTTGGATCATCAATTTTTGATTTGATCAAAGTTTTGATAATCTAAGAGATTCATGAATGAATTGTTCATTCAAGGTTCTGATGTTCATGATGATTGGATCATCAAGAACACCAAATCCTAATCGAATCCGGGAAAAACAATTTTGAGACAAATTTTCGAAACTTGAAAAACTGATCAGATTTTCCAAAAGGTCCGACTGGACCCAGTACAAGACCCAGCCGGACCTACGGGTCTGGAGTGGGTACGTGGCTGGGGTTTGGGGTGAATCGAAAAATCTGAACTGATTTTCCAGAAGGTCCGACCGGACCAATCAAAGACCCGACCGGACCCCCGGGTCTGGTGCGGGGATTTGTTTGATCGTGGTGTGGATTTGTGGTTTGATCATTCCTATTTGTTTTGATCTTGTGATTCTAAGATTTGATCAAGGTTTGGATGGCTAGCTTACGTTCATCGAGACTGTGTTTCCCAAACTTGATCGTTATCAAAGATTCAAAGATAAAACGAAGTTAGAATTATGAAGAGTTCATAATTGCTAAAATTGAGAAACAATAATTCTTGATTCAAGATTGGAGATCCATGTGGAATTGTGAATGCAATTGACCTACGTTCATCGAGACCATCTATTGTTTAGTTTCGGCCACATGGACTACTTTTTGGTTTCTTGAATTAGTGCGGAATTGTGGTTACCTTATGGCTTAGTTCGGCCGCACGTATTGTTGTCTTGATTTGGAGTTGATGACCAAAGTTTGAAGAGTCTCATCCTCATAATTATAGAGAAACTAATGACACATAATATCATGCTTAAATTAATAGAGATTAATTTAATGACTAAACTTGATGTGTAACATGTTTATTTTATGTGATCATAAATGTGTTATATGCTATATGTTGTGAACCTTCATCAAAATTTAAGTTCCGTGCCAATCCATGATTAAAACACTTGTGAGTACGTGGGTAGTTTTATGTGGGTTACGCCCTAGCGTAGGTGCATTAATTCTATCCATTTATAAGCAAGATGAGGAAACAGTGATTCCTATACGTTTAAAATGGTTTAACTTATTTAGGCTATCAAAACAGTTTTGGGCCTAAGGCACAGATGAGATTAAAACATGTTAGACATATGATGTCTAAAATCTCATAAAATATATAAGAGTCATATATGATATGATTGACAAGGAGTTGTCTACCTAAATAACTTATTTTGAGCAGTCGTGCCCTAGCCGACTCAAAGTTAAGTGAAATATGGATCTTAGCTCATTTAAATTATATTATACATTGGATGTATATGAAGGTTATATAATTTAGTGGGAGTATTTCTGAAATACTATTAATTTAATATCTTTAAATAAGGTGGTACTTATATTTAATTATATGTTTGCATAATTGTAGATAATGGCTCAAAGTACAAATTTATCATTGCGATCTATCATTGAGAAGGAAAAACTTCAAGAAAATGGAGCTAACTACACGGATTAGATCCGTAGCCTTAGAATTGTTCTAAAGCATGAGGACAAGCTCTATATTCTTGATGAGCCCGTTCCTGAAGATGAACCTGCTTCTAATGCACCCAATGATGAGAGAAACGCCTACAAGAAACACAAAAGTGATTCTCGTGAGGTGGGTTGTCTTATGCTTGCGGCCATGTGTTCAGAGCTTCAGAAGACTCTTGAACACTTGGATGCATTTGACCTTGCTGCTTCGTTGAAAGATATGTTTCAAGAACAAGCAAGGCAAGAGAGGTTCGACACTATAGCTGCCTTGGTCTCATGCAAGATGAGCGAAGGGCAAGCTGTGGGCCCTCATGTTCTTAAGATGAAGGCTTATTTTGAGCATCTAGAGAGACTTGGCCATCCCATTGATGTTGAGTTGGCCACTGATTTTATAATTAATTCATTTCCCAAAAGCTATAATCAGTTCGTCAAGAACTTTAATATGCATGGGATGGATAAGTCCCTGTCTGAGTTGTATGGGATGCTTAAGACAGCGGAAAAGAAAATCGGTAAAGAAGTCGCTCATGTGCTCATAGTGTCAAAGGAAGGAAAAGGCTCTAAAGGCAAAGGAAAAGGGGTTAAGGCAAAAGTTGTCAGACCCAAGATTGGCAAGGCAATTGTTGCCAATGCTAATGTGGATAAACCTACTTTCCAAAAGGATGCAATCTGTTTCCACTGCAATGAGATTGGTCATTGGAAACGCAATTGCAAGGTTTAGAAGGAAGAGTTGAAGAAGAAGAAGGGCAGTGGGACTGCGTCTACTTCAGGTATCTATGTTATAGATATTCTACTTTCTACTTCGTTGAAACTTCCAGAAAAAAACTTCGAATTGGGAGGTCGATCCTCCCGGTGAACTGACCGTACCCCAAACCGACACAGGTGAACAAGTAGAGTATACTAGGGCGCTTGAGAGAACCATGTCGAAGGAACTCGACAAAATGACTTGGGTATTAGATACCGGATGTGGATCTCACATTTGTTTAAATGTGCAGGCATTAAAGAATAGAAGGCTACTCAAAGATGGCGAAGTAGACCTACGCGTGGGGAATGGAGCAAGAGTTGCTGCATTAGCCGTAGGAACCTATGAAGTCATTTTACCTAGCGGATTAATTCTTGTTTTGAACAATTGTTATTATGTTTCGGATTTGAGTAGGAATATTATTTCAGTTTGTTGTTTGGATAATGAAGGTTATAGTTTTCTTATTAAAAATAAGAAGTTATCTATTTACTTAAATGATATGCTTTATTGTACGCATGTTCATTTAATGGCCTTTATGTTCTTGATGTTGAAAGTGGGAATAATGAGAATATTTATAATGTAAATAAGAAATCCAAACCTAATGATATAAATCATACTTATTTGTGGCATTTCCGTCTTGGTCATATTAATGAGAAGCGTATCTCAAAACTCCATGGGGACGGACTTTTAGATTCACATGATTTTGAATCATATGAAACTTGTGAGTCTTTTTTACTTGGAAAGATGACAAAGACACCTTTTACTAAGAGTAGTGAAAGGGCTGGTGACTTATTGGGACTCATACATACTGATGTGTGTGGACCAATAAGCAGCAGTGCTAGGGGAGGATATCAATACTTCATAACATTCACTGATGATTTTAGTAGATATGGCTATGTCTACTTAATGAAATATAAAAGTGAATCTTTTGAGATATTTAAAATATTTTAAAATAAAGTACAAAATCAACTTGGCAAAACTATTAAAGCACTTCGATCTGATGGTGGAGAATATTTACGCCATGAATTTGACAATCATCTTAAAGATTGTGGAATTGTTTCACAATTAACTCCACCCGGAACACCACAATGGAATGGTGTGTCTGAGCGGAGAAATAGGACCTTATTAGATATGGTCCGCTCCATGATGAGTCAAGTTGATCTTCCTTTATCCTTTTGGGGACATGCATTAGAAACTGCTGCTCTTACACTAAATATTGTTCCAATAAAATCTGTTCCAAAGACCCCACATGAGATGTGGAATGGAAGAAAACCTAGTTTGTCTTTCATGATGATTTGGGGTTGTGAGGCTTATGTCAAGAGACTTATCTCTGAAAAACTTGCACCACAATCTGACAAATGTTATTTTGTGGGTTACCCGAAGGAAACTAAGGGTTATTACTTTTACAACCGCGCGGACAACAAAGTGTTTGTTGCACGTCATGGTAACTTTCTAGAGAAAGAGTTTCTCTCTAAAGGAATTAGTGGGAGTAAAATTAATCTCGAAGAGGTTCGAGAACCCGAAAATAATATGGAACCGATGGTTGAATCCGAACAAGTTTCACAAGGAGTTGTAGAACCTATTCAGAATACTCAAGCTCCTCGCAGAACTGGTAGGGTGCGATCTGAACCTGAGAGATATGGATTTCTCATGACGGATAGCAATGAAGTGGAAGTCATAGTTGATGACGAACCTACTTCCTACCAAGAAGCGATGTCCGCTCCTGATTCAGAAAAATGGCTTGGAGCCATGGAATCTGAAATTAAGTCCATGTATGATAATCAAGTTTGGAACTTGATTGATGCGCCCGAAGGTGTAAAAACCATAGGATGCAAGTGGGTTTTCAAAAAGAAAACTGACATGGATGGAAAGGTCCATACTTATAAAGCTAGACTTATAGCGAAAGGCCATAGGCAGATTCATGGAATCGACTATGATGAAACCTTTTCGCCCATAGCAATGATCAAGTCAATAAGAATTTTACTTGCCATAGCTGCATATTTTAACTATGAGATATGGAAAATGGATGTCAAAACAGCGTTCCTTAACGGGAACTTACTTGAGGATGTTTATAAGACACAACCTAAAGGTTTTGTAATTCCAGAAAATTCTAATAAAGTATGCAAGTTGCAAAGATCCATTTATGGATTGAAGCAAGCTTCAAGGAGTTGGAATCTTCGATTTGATGAATCAGTCAAATAGTTTGGCTTCATCAAGAACGAAGATGATCCTTGTGTATACAAGAAGATTAGTGGGAGCATAGTATTATTTCTAGTACTATATGTTGATGACATATTGATCATTAGAAATGACATTCCTGCACTGCAGTCTGTAAAGACATGGTTAGGAAAGTGTTTCTTATTGAAAGATATGGGAGAAGTCACGTATATCCTTGGCATTATAATCTATCGCGATAGATCTAAGAAATTGATTGGTTTAAGTCAAGATACATATATTGACAAAGTTCTTAAGAGATTCCGCATGAAAAACTCTAAAAGAGGAAATTTTCCAGTAGCCATGGCATAACTCTAAGCAAGATTCAGTGTCCTAAGACGACTGATGAGCGTGAGAGAATGATTGGGATTCCGTATGCTTTCGTAATTGGATCAATCATGTATGCCATGATATGTACTAGATCCGATGTCTCGTATGCTTTGAGCATGACCAGTAGATACCAATCAGATCCTGGTGAGAGTCACTGGATAAGGATTGCAGTCAAGACGATTCTTAAGTACTTAAGAAGGACTAAAGATTCGTTGTTGGTGTATGGAGGAATGGAAGACGATCTTGTTGTAAGTGGTTACACAGATGCAAGCCTCCAAACCGACAAGGATGATTCTAGATCGCAATCTGGATTTGTATTTGTGCTAAATGGAGGTGTTGTTAGTTGGAAGAGTTCTAAGCAAAGTACCATCGCAGATTATACAACGGAAGCTGAGTATATTGCTGCATCCGATGCTGCAAAGGAGGCTGTTTGGATCAAGAAGTTCATTGGTGAACTAGAAGTGGTTCCTTGAATTGCTAACCCAATAGACCTTTATTGTGACAATAATGGTGCTATTGCTCAAGCAAAGGAACCAAGATCACATCAGAAATCCAAACACATACTTAGGCGTTTTCATATCATTCGAGAGATCATTGATAGAGGAGACGTAAATATATGCAGAGTACCGACTAATGATAACATTGCCGACCCATTGACAAAGGGTCTTCCACAAGCAAAGAATGAAAGTCATGTTAGGTCTATGGGTATTCGATACATTAATTAGGCCTAGTGCAAGTGGGAGATTGTTGGTGTTGTATGCTCTAGGCACATTAATTAGGCCTTGAGACTTTTTGGCCAAAACTGGTCAACTTAAGGTCGGTTTGACCAATACTTTATAGAAATATTTATGATCCAAATAAAAATAAAAATAAATGTAAAATGATCACCATTAAAAATCCTCTCAATAACAATTTTTAAAATTTTTTTTGGAACATAAATATTTCTATAAAGTGTTGGTCAAACCGACCTTAAGTTGACCAGTTTTGGTCAAAAAGTCTCAAGTGAGCTGGGACGGAGGGAGTATGTATTAATTGTTAGCATAAGTTTAATAGATAATCATATGATGATTATGGTGTATGGGATACAATTAAACTTATGGGTATTTGTTGGAGACCAAATACTGGACTGACCCGTATGAGATTTATGTCATGGTCACAATGTCATAATTAAGTCTCATATAGTTATATTACTGGAATCTTTAGACTTGAGGTTATTACAGTCTTCCACTTGATGAACATTATGTTTGACATATTCAAACGTTACCCCTAACCGGGTAGTTATAAAGAATATGATTGGCATAATCGGAATCATGTAGGGAAGAGTAATAAGCCAAGAAAGGATTTGTTCCTCATCAAGAGAGATATCAAGCTTTGGCCACTCGATGAATGGTATTGATGAAATGCATAGCCATGCTGAAAAATGATTTGATGTATCAATACATTCGGGATCGAGAAAGCATTAAACAATGTAAGTTGACCATTGACCATGGCTTACGTTCAATAGACATCGAGAACAAGGAGATTGTAATATGTTCTATGAAGGATAAGAACTTATATAGTTATACTAATTGGGTAGTGTAGCACCCCGCTTTGGACCTCTCACACCGATTGCATACATAGTATTTTTATTTAACTTGTTTTTGTTAATTTCTGTTACTTCCGTTAAGTTCCTATCTGATTCCGTTAGTTTTGGACTAAACAGCATAACAGAGTTAACTTTTAGAGTCATTCTATCATTCTGTTATTTTCACCCGCGGGCGCCTCCCGTAATGGTCATGGGGCGCGCGCGCGCTTGGTCCAATAGGCCGGACTCGCGCGCTTCCCACTTTGACTGTTACAGATTGCAGCCTTTTCCCTCCATTTTCAGAATCAAAAACATCTTTTTATCACATGTCTTAATCTAGAATTAACCCCTTTTTATTTTGTAACCTCCCAATCCCATATTCTTAGCTTTTTCCCAAGAAAAACTAAATATTTCTTTTATTTATTATTTGATTTTCTTTTATTTAATTTATTTCTCTTTATTTTTCTATTGGTTGAAAGACCACATTTTCCACTCTTTTTTAGCTGTTTAAACCCCTCATTTTTACCTTAGAAAGGGACCTTGAACTTTGAACTTTCTCCCTACACAAACTCTACACCATTCTCCCTACACAAATTTCCCCAACAAGAGTTCTAGCAACTTAACTCTTCACAAATTTCTACACAACAATTTCTCTACAACAACTCCAAGTCAAAGTTTGAAGTCCTCTTTTCTAAAGGTACATTTCTTCTTCTTCTATTTTATTTATGTCTTTTTAGATGTATGCAATCCCCATCAAATGAGACATGACCAAATGACCACTTTATTACATTAAAGTTGGTCAAGGTTATCTCCCTACATTTCAATCTCTACTTTAATTTCCTATCCATTTCTTAATGTAATTGTTTAGTATAATTGTTACATGTAATCTTTAGCATAAATTAATAAATAAAACAATTCTATTTTATTTCTCTTTTATTTTCCCCTTTTCTTTCTGTTATAATTGTTAGCACTATTTATTTAATTGAAGGACATTTAGCATTAGAACACCAAAAGTAGCAAGACCCGCGTAAGCGGGGAGAAGTGGGTGTTTACCCCCGAACCCTTTCTCTCCCGAATATCTGGTTTTCATACAAAAATTGGCTTTCTTTAGGTTTTTCTTATGTTCCTCTAAAACATAGGTGGCGACTCTTAAAATCAATTAGACATCCTAGGATAATTCACCGCTCTAACCAAGTGGGGTTTTCCCGAGGTATCTACAGTGGCGACTCCGCTGGGGATATAGAGGGTTAAACTTGCATTTTCTGCTTTTGGTGTTCTAATTTTTGTTTTCTGGGCATTCTGGTAAAAAGGGTGGGAAGCGCGCGCTTCTGGCCTTCTTGGCCTAAAGCGCGCGCGTCCGACCCCTTCTACCAGACTCGCCCACCTCTCATTATGTTCTTCGAATTTCATGTTTCTGTGCTAACAGTTTCTGTAGGAGAAAGTTACATGATTTGGGACCAGGGCAATCCCCTGAGTCCACAGTTTCTGACATTCTGACAGGTACCCCAGATGCGCGTGCCTCCAATCTTCATGGCGCACTGCGCGCGCTTCCCATATCAATACTCTGAGGCGCGCGCTTCTGGGTAAATTCCCAGAACATCATTCAGTTCCCAGAACAGAAGCAGTGCACAGAAACAGAACAAAATGACAGTGTGGGCACCGAGCCTGCACATGAACAATTTTACTTTCTGTTTATTTTTATCGGTCACACGGGTGATTCGAGAGTTGTAATTATGTGCTTATTGATTTTTTTTTTCTATTGAAAAAAAAAGAAGATATTTTGTCACTTGTTAGACCTCACACTACGCGCACAATTCCTATCAATTGCTCACTATCGAGTCGCACGAGTTTAACCCCAAACCCGTCGAGGCCCGTCCTAGAAAGTTTCAAGCTCCACTCGACTTTGACTCTTTCGAAGCGGTAAACCTCAGCCCGTGGCGTAGTTCATGACTACATGCCGGGGGTGACCTTAAGCCTCTCTTTAGCCGAGCACCAACCACACAATTCTAGTTAGGGTCTAACACTCCGTGACCAAGTCGGTTTTCATGTACCGAGATTTCCCTAAACTAATGTCATCAAATCATACATGCCGTTTCCAAAAGAAACAAATGGTTGTTATGGGACAAAATAAAACTCCGTCCCCAAAGTGGTTATTATGGACGAAAGTAAAAAATCCTTCCCCACATGTATGCTTTATGACATTAATTTAGTTTAATCCCGACACATGTAGGAATCACAAGCGTGGTGGAATCGGATGAGTATATGGGACCGCGAGAAGGTCTATATACTAGTGTGACGATTCCACTATTTTTCTAGAAACCCCAAAAAGGACCACGTCCTTCCGACTGTTGTAAATAAAAATAAATAAAAAAAAGAGTCTTTTCTTTATGTGATTTGAGTCTTTACTTTTGTTTGTGGGTGAAATAATTTTATCCAAAAGGTGTTTGTGGGGCCATCCTAAGATCGACCGTGTTCTCTCAATAGGTCCAATGGCTTCCAACGGCAACAACAACAAGGGTGAGAACATCTCCGTATCCAATGAAAGGCTCTTCAACATAATAAGAGCCATGGGGGAACAAATGGATAGACTTGTCGAGGATGCCCGCCGCAAGGATGATTTATGGCAAGCCCGTCTTGATCTCGAGAGGAGAATTCATAAGGACGAAGTGTCCGAACTTAAGGATCGTTTACGGGAGTTCACCGACAACAATGCAAAGGTCAACGGTAAGGCATGTTCAAGTGGCTCGCCTCTCAAAAGTCACAAAGGTTCTACCAACGACCGTGTCTACACTTCCCTCCAAGGTATGACCGTCACCAAGGCCTATGAAGATCTCAAAGCAAAGGGACAAATTTCTCCTCTCCAAGGGTACAAGCAACCACAACCATTGCGTCGCAACCATGCCCACCATAAGTGGTGTGACTATCACCTATGCAGCGGTCACCTCACCGAGGATTGCTTCTCCATCCGCAACATCATCCAAGACTTGATTGACAATGGTGAGTTTACCGTGGTTGAAGAACAACTGTTAGAGAGTGAGAACATGTAAGAACTCATCAAGGAAAGGGCTCAGATTTGAAATAGGGTCTCAACAAGAGATCATGCCGCAAGGAAGGCTACAACGACAATGGGGACTACAGCAAAAATCTCCGTTTCTCTTTCTCTACCTAGTAATAGGAATAAAAAAAGAGAGTCAAAGTCCTCTTTAGTGTGCATTAAAGTTTTCTCTCGTCCCATGTTCAATGTCGAGTCTTATTAACAAATAAAAGTCGTTCTTGTCCTCATACACTCCTCCAAGTTGTTCAATTTAATTCTTGGCAAAATGATGAAAAAATGTCTAAACACGTTTTAGAATGAAGGCCATTGCTTGAACGCCTATGGGCTAAACATCGACGACGGCATCAACAAAGAAGACATCAACAACGACGAAATCAAGACAAAGAAAGGTGGAGCAACAATCATGAAGCAAAATTTTCAAAAAGGGGATAAAAAAAAAATGCTAGGTTGAAATCCTCAAATTAACCTAGGCAAAAGTTAGAGCACAAAAAAAAAAAAAAATCCCCCTCAATCAAAGAAGTACAACAACAACATCATTCCACCAAACGAAGGATGAAGCAACATCGACAATAATCACGACAAAGCAACAATTCATCACTGCGAATGGAGAATCCACAAGAACTATGGTGACCTGAGCCTCTACACTGGAGGAACGTAGGCAACCTTCGGGTCCGGCTCATGCAAGAAAGAAGATATGTTTAGCCCTAGCGCGTTATGGTGATCGGCCTTCATCTCGAACTTGTCAAGACATCTTTGTACGATTCATTTGCCAATGAATTAATCACCTCAAGATTGAACAACTTTCCTAGATTTGGAATCACTTTCTGTTCCTTGTCGAGTCTAGGGCTTCTATTCTATCTGCGATACTCCCAGTTTCTTGCAATCAAACTGGGGCTTTCTTTCTCTTCTTTCTTAATGACTTACTTGCCTTCGTGAGTCATTCAACAAATATATATAAAGTCAATACTAGGGGCTACTTCCCTAGCCAAGTCAATGTCACTCATCATTAGTGACAAAAGGTCCTCACCGCAAAATCACATGTCTTATCTCCTCAGCCAGAGTCAATGCACACTTCCTCACTAATCGAGTCAAAAAAAAAAAAGAAGACGCAAAAGTGATGCCCGCTAGATTGAAAACCCGAAAGGGCGGTCTAGGCAAAAAACAGGGTGCGTTATAAAAAAAAGAATGAGAGAGTGAGAGAGAGAAGGGAAAGACAAATGGAGATCTCTGGCCTTTAAGGAATACAACTGCACAAGATCTACATTAGATCTCCTCAACAAATCAATTCCCCACCGAGTCAACTTTGGGATTGCAAAAGGCTCGACAAGATATGGCACCATCAAAGGTTGTCTTGGGTTATCGGCATCATTCTCCAGCAGTGTGCATTTTTGGGTTCATGAAAAGAAGGCCCGTGGTAACCAAGAACCATCTGAGAACGAGCCCATCATAAAAGGGCACGAGGTTGCACAAATAATCCCTAGCTAGTCAATTGGCTTGGGCAGCAAATAGCAACAACATGTGTCTCAGTTTTCAAAGCTTCTGCAAGTATGTGCTTCTAAAGTACGCCGAAAGGCTCCCGAGAAATGGAGTAGCTCTTGCCATGTCCTCTTATATTTGTTCCCTCGCACGAGGATGAGTCACTCTTGCTTTGCTCAATAAATGGTGACGCCCTAGGGGCTATGTGACTCAAGAACAAGGGCTTCTTTTGCTTCATTTGACAATCAATAAGCCCTAGGGGATACACTCAAGAAAGATGTGTGAGACTATCCTCAAAGTCTCTCAAATGGAATGTCGAGAAGCACCTTTTTGTCATGTATGCTCATACTCAATGGTGTCACTCTAAGGGGTATGATCAAGTTTTAAAGGCTCCCTCGGCAAGAAGAGATTCACTTCAGTGTCCCCCGCGGAGTCATGTGGAACATTGGAAGCTTCCTCAATTCGGCACCGAAGGTCTCAAGGGGCTTCGCAATCTACAATCTTTTGGGCTACGGCATTACAGTGATACAAGCAAAGGGAAATATTGGGGCTTCGCAATTAACAAGCTTTTGGGCAGTGGTACCCGAGCAATGCAATTTGGGAGTAGTCTTATGGCTCCATGAAAGGGATCAAACTTCAATGGTCCCTCAACACTTCCAGTCAAAAGTCCTCTTGGTTTTAAATGAAGGCTCCGATGATATGAATGAATTTGATGATTCTTGTTAGAACTCACAGTGAGATTCTGAAAGAAGTCTTAGAGAAAAGGAAAAAGATTCAATATGCTAGACTCACCCGGCTAAGTTATAGCGGGCAATGCCAATATGTTAACTCTATAAGCAGAGTTACGGCCAATCCCAATGTTTCTGCAATACAGCACCCCCTTCTCCAAGATCAAAAGCACAGGCTGCATCCGAAGATCCGTCGTCGGTTCAACTCAATAAGACTCGTGCAAACATACCGTTTGAGACTTTATCACGCCAAGACCTTATCATCTGCAACAACATCACCATCTCCCACGAGACGTCTCCCGAAGACCGTACTACATTTCCAACATGGACCTTCCGCCATTTGGGTATCAACCACAAAAAGGGCCATCCATCTCCAAGCAAGAGAAAGAAGGAGATCGCCTTCAAGAGTCCTACCCGATGTGTCATCCGCTCTCAATACAAAGCTAAGCCGATTTGGGGCTTCACATCGAAAGGTCTTCACATCCCGCCATCTCGAAGCCCACATGACATTTGGGGCTTAGCGATCTCCTGAAGCCTGGTATTAATAATCTTCTCTTGGGGCTTGCTCTCGTCAACATCAAAAGGCGATTTATCATAGGGCTATGCAAGATTGGCATCAAGGGCATTATAGGGGATTTTCAATCAACAACCCCTTATCTCGGCATCGAAAGTCTTTTGAAACCCCATAATTGACACATATCTTAGGGCTAGACATCAATTTCGTTGGACACCACGGCAATGACGACAGAATTCAAAGCGAGGCAATCCGAACTTCGACCGAACATGACTTGATCTTGGGTTGGATTTGCAAACACACAATTGTTAAAATGGTTTACCCACAAACTAATTAAAAAAAAAAAACGACAAAAGGATTTTTCTTTTTTCTTTTTCTATGTGCAAAAGTTCGTGCTTTATTTTGCCTTGCTCCTAGCATTCTTCCCCAGCGTCCTCCACCATCCTTGAACTACGCTGGTCTGATTCTCTTCAAGGGATAATACGTAGGCAGCCTTTTGGCACGACCAACCCACCATCCAGAATACCATCTCGCCGACACTCCTTCAAAGGCAAGAACAATTCATCACCATCAACATCATCATTCTCCATCAAAAGCGAATTCTTCATCAAAAGCATCAACATCCTTCAGCAATCCATCCCCAATCAAGCGGAAATGGTAAGTGAAGGTACGAACATCATTCATCTCAAACAATCTCCGCCTTCAAAAATCACTTCACACACAGAATCACTTTACTTCTCTCTCATACAAACTGCTTTCAAATCACATCACACCACAAGCACAATTTCCCTCATAACTGCCATTTCACATCCCATACATGTCACAAGCACGTATACCTGCAAAGCACACACTTAACAGGTACCACCACAAGGTCAACATCATCTGCAACTCAAGGCACTTCATCCCCAGCAGAAAGTGATCCGCCGTTAACTACGCCTGCATCCCACAGAGTCAAACAATTATAGTTAAATGACAACAACTCGGTCCATGGTGAGCCGCAAAATCACCACCCTTCCATCAAGCAACACAACAATATCACATATAGGCAGACGGAGCCTCGGTTCCTGCCATCCGCAAACGGATCCCGCATCAGCAAATGGATCCCGCATCAGTAAACGGATCCCGCCACAGCAAACGGATCCCGCCATCAGCAAACGGATCCCGCTTCAGCAAACGGATCCCGCCACAGCAAACAGATCCCGCTTCAGCAAACGGATCCCGCTTCAGGAAACGGATCCAGCTTCAGGAAACGGATCCAGCTTCAGGAAATGGATCCCGCTTCAGCAAACGGATCCCGCTTCAGCAAACGGATCCCGCATCAGCAAACGGATCCCGCATCAACAAACGGATCCCGCATCAGCAAACGGATCCCGCATCAGCAAACGGATCCCACTACAGATCCCGCTTCAGCAAACGGATCCCGCATCAGCAAACGGATCCCGCTTCAGCAAACGGATCCCGCTTCAGTAAATAGATCCCACTTCAGCAAAACGGATCCCGCCATATCCTTTCTATATCAATAAATCCGCTCACACAGGGAGCGCACCCCTATCCTTCGCAAATTTCAAATTCATGTTTTATCGAGTCTTTGTTTTCTCTTGTCGATGTCCTCGGCGGTTGTCTTTCTTTCGTCGACGCGTTTTGATTTGCAATCCACGTCGCCGAGGGGCTCTGTAGACACCCCGCTTTGGACCTCTTACCCCGATTGCATACATAGTATTTTTATTTAACCTGTTTTTGTTAATTTCTGTTACTTCCATTAAGTTCCTAACCGATTTTGTTAGTTTTGGACTAAACTGCATAACAGAGTTAACTTTTAGAGTCATTCTATCATTCTGTTATTTTCACCCGCGGGCGCCTCCCGTAATGGTCATGGGGCGCGCGCGCGTTTGGTCCAATAGGCCGGACTCGCGCGCTTCCCACTTTGACTGTTACAGATTGCAGCCTTTTCCCTCCATTTTTAGAATCAAAAACATTTTTCTATCACATGTCTTAATCTAGCATTAACCCCTTTTTATTTTGTAACCTCCCAATCCCATATTCTTAGATTTTTCCCAAAAAAAACTAAATATTTCTTTTATTTATTTTTTGATTTTCTTTTATTTATTTTATTTCTCTTTGTTTTTCTATTGGTTGAAAGACCACATTTTCCTCTCTTTTCTACCTATTTAAACCCCTCATTTTTACCTTAGAAAGGGACCTTGAACTTTGAACTTTCTCCCTACACAAACTCTACACCATTCTCCCTACACAAATTTCCCCAACAAGAGTTCTAGCAACTTAACTCTTCACAAATTTCTACACAACAATTTCTCTACAACAACTCCAAGTCAAAGTTTGAAGTCCACTTTTCTAAAGGTACATTTCTTCTTCTTCTATTTTATTTATGTCTTTTTAGATGTATGCAATCCCCATCAAATGGGACATGACCAAATGACCACTTTATTACATTAAAGTTGGTCAAGGTTATCTCCCTACATTTCAATCTCTACTTTAATTTCCTATCCATTTCTTAATGTAATTGTTTAGTATAATTGTTACATGTAATCTTTAGCATAAATTAATAAATAAAACAATTCTCTTTTATTTCTATTTTATTTTCCCCTTTTCTTTCCTTTATAATTGTTAGCACTATTTATTTAATTGAAGGACATTTAGCATTAGAACACCAAAAGTAGCAAGACCCGCGTAAGCGGGGCGGAGTGGGTGTTTAAGTACTTCCCACTCCGTCACCTAACCCCCGAACCCTTTCTCTCCCGAATATCTTGTTTTCGTACAAAAATTGGCTTTCTTTAGGTTTTTCTTATGTTCCTCTAAAACATAGGTGGCGACTCTTAAAATCAATTAGACATCCTAGGATAATTCACCGTTCTAGCCGAGTGGGGTTTTCCCGGGGTATCTACAGGTAGGTATGACGGTTTGCTAGAACCTAATCATATCTTATGGGGTGATACCCATTGCCAACTTGGTATAATCTTAAAGGGTCACACACATTAGAACGAATCTTAAAAGGACTATAATGGAATTAAGGGTCGAAGGGCTCTTAAGGAATATTAGGAAGTTAGAGGAAAAAACAGGAAATTGGGGAGGTCCGGGCGGACCTTGGTCAAGACCCTGGCGGACCAAGTATTGACCCGGGCGGACCAGGTCCTATACCCGGGAGGACCAAAAGTCCTGTTCAGACTTGGTTCTCCCAATACGTTTTCTTACGGGTTTAATCACTTGTTACCTATTTGGAATAGGTCTAATGAGAATAAAAACGAGCTCTAATAGCCCTAATCAGACTAATGAAATTGTAAAAGTCTCCAAAGAGTTTGAGAGAGTTTATTCTTGTTCTAAGATCTCCATAGTGAAGAACAAGAACACATATATTATTCCATATAGTTCTTTGTGGTCTAGCAACCAAGATAAAGTGATTCTTGATATTCGTTCGTGGTGTGGATACCATTAGAGGGTGACGATTATCATCTACAAGTTCGTGATCTTGTTCGTGATTGTTCGTGATCAGTTTCGAAAAGCTCCATCGAATTCAAGGTTGTTAAACACACGCTTTAAGGGTTAGTATTCTAGTATTCATTGTAGATGTATTTGCTATAATCATATGAATGGATCTATAGGCTTTGGGTTTCATTAAATTTTAAATGCTATATTCTGCTGTGCATGTTACTACGAAACCTAACATTCATGTCTATCCCCAGTTCGGCGAAGGCATCTACCATTTTGAGGATACCAATGTCACCCCCGATGAGTTCGACCATGTTGACGCCACCATTGTTTGGGAGCGGGTTGGCTACAGTGTTTGGACCTTTAGGCTTCTCAATCTTTCCATCGGCTATGAGCTTTTGGATGACACGTTTGAGTTGTATGCAGTCGTCGGTGGTGTAGCCAATGTACTTGTGATACTTGCAGAACTTGGTTGCATCAAGATTATCCCTTTTGTTCACCTGTTCAAAGTTCTCGAGTGGCTTGATCAGACCCTTCTTCATCAAAACCTCGAACACTCAGCTAATAGGCATGCCGAAGTCATCAAAGAGTTCTCCTTTTTTGGGAAAGTTGCTAGTAACTGCTTGGACATCGAAGGCAGAGTTGTCTTGGACCATGCTCACTTGACCGGCAACTTCTTTAGATTTAGGAGCGGTACTTGTCGGAGCTTTGTAGCGGAAAGAGGTGTTTCCACTTTTGGCAGTCTTTTTAACTACGCCAGTAATACCGGCTTCGTGTCTGACTCCAGCATCGACCATTTCCCGCAGATCGGGAAAGTAACCATTTCTAATTTCCACCCTAAGCTCAGGTAACAAGCACTTGAAGAAGATTTGATTTTGTTCCTTTTCCTTGAGAGGGTACTGTACCTCTGCTAGCTTGTGATTTCATCTTTTGCAGAAGTCGTAGATAGGCTCGCCGGGCCTCTGCATGGTGTTCTCTAGATCAGTGCGGTTGATATGCCAATCGAGGTTTGACTGGTACTTCTCGCAGAAAGTAGTGGTGATTTGATCCCATGTCTCTCATTCAGAGGTATCCAAACTCAAGAAGCAACGGAGAGCAATTCCGTCCAATGTGGTGTGGAAGACTCGGGCCATTTATTCATTGGTGCAGTCTCGGGCTCTCATGGCTAGCACGTAACTGTCGAGATGAGTCTTGGGACATGTGATACCATGGAATATAGAGACCTTCGACATCTTGAAGTCTCTAGGTAGAGCACCCACATTGCTTGTGTTGATGGTTTTGACAATCGGAGTGGCTTGTTTACTGACTGTATCAGAGAGCATGCAGATCTGTTCTTGCATTGCAACCACTAGAGGGTGATTAGAGAAATCAGAGCTACCGTAGGCTTTAGTAGCAGGAGCAGTGGAGATGGTGGGCACAGCGATGCTTAGTGGTAGTGAAGGCGGTGGCAACTTGGTAGAGGACAAGTAGCTACCCATCATTTCTGGCGATGGCTCATATGGACCCTTGCTGGAGGTTGCTTTAGTAACAAAATCAGGAGGAGGGACCCTTTGGTAGTTGGGCACCTTGAGAGGGATAGCATCATCATTGGTGGGGTAAGTCATAGGCACCGTTTTGTCTTCGACCAAAATAGCCTCTCCATTGTGGAAACTAGTTGCTATACCTTTCTTCTTCATTTCAGTATGAAGATGATCTTTGAGCTCTTGGTTGACCCTTTCTTGAGATTTGCTTCGATCCTCAAGCTTGGAGATCTGTAGCATAAGGTTGGTGAAGAAGGCATGGAGAGGTGGCGGAATATCCGAGGGCTTGACTCTGGCGGAGATATCCGGATCGGCAAATCCAGCGGAGACTTGCGGAGTGGAGACATTAGGAGTTGTGGGTTCTGATGATGATGGAGACATCGTTGATGCAGAGACTGAAGACTGAGTTTGCGGGCGGCTTAACCGTTGAAGACGACCACCGGAACGGACCCAAACTTGCTTCTCTGTAGAGGTAGTGGATATGAGGTTTAGGACGGGACAAGGCTCACGCAATGTATTTTGTTATTTACAAAACAATGTATTATTAGTCCTAATGGTTGGAAAGGGTACCACTTTTTGGGTTACTATCTACAAAACATGGATCAGTGGAGGTCATCACTACGTCTATAGACCCCTCGTTTTTCACCTGTATTGCACATCCCACACGGACAATTTGGGCGAGGGTCCTATAGGGAAAACGACTTCCACCGACCTAACGGATCCTAACGACTAACCCTTGTTTAAAGGCATTTAACGTAACGTTTATGTTACTTCTGTTAAGTTTTTAACGAGTTAAGATCCTTGTATTATCACTCGGCTTACCATATGCACACCCTTGTAGGGAATTTCATTTTTTGTACTTTTTTCTCTCGAAGGATCTCGACTCATTAAAGACTTAACGGATGACGGCATGAACGACACGTCTATAAAGAAAATCTAGTCAAACCAACCGGTCAACTTTGGAGTGTCCTAGACTTTGTGAGTGCATGGTTTCAGAAATGAATAAAGGATTAACCTCAACCGCTTCACAAGTGAAAACGGCGAGTTAGATAGAGAGTTTTTAGGGGAAAAATAGACCTAGTGGTAGTGTGTGGACAACAACTAGTTATTTTTAGGGGAAAAATAGAGAGTTTTTGGTATTTACATGTATGCAATGCAAAACAGCTAAAATAGCACAAGGGGGAACAGTTAAGATGTTAACACTCTACAGTTACAAGGGAAGCAGATTTGCACAAGAGAGAAAGTACAGGATGAAAAGAAGCAAGTAAGTACGATCATGATATTGACAAAAGTTTTACCCTCTAATGTTTGAAGATGTTCAAAGCTAGCCCCCAGCAGAGTCGCCACTGTGAATACCCCTTTCCGAATGCGGGCGACGCACGGGAAGTCTTTTCTTTATTTATTTTATATTTTCTATGGGATTAGTATATTCAAGTTGGCATTTAACTTATTAAGAGTCGCCACGTTGTTTTTATCGAGCTAAAACATTGAGAAAAGCTAACAGAGAGGGGTCGGGGGTCAAGTTACGATAAGAGAAGAATATCAAGCTATCACTCCTATCGCTCGATAGATCGGACTTTCTATCATGATAAATGTGTTAGTGTGTGTTAGTGTTTTTGACCGGATCCGAAGATTGCCTACGTTCCTCTCGTGATGAGAAGCTCAGGTCGACTTAGTTCGCACATAATCGGAATAGAGAGAAGAAGAGGGATCATGTATAATGAAGGGGGAGGAGAAAGAATCATGCAAGATGATCACATCCTAGAATAATGATTATACCATTGATCGGATCAATGTGTAGTCATAACCTTCATCATAGGAGGGTTATTGATCATAGGAATAATTACCTACATTTAAGGGTTTAGAAGTAGTTCCTAGATCTTGTGGATTATCATCGGCTATGCATATGAATAGGGATTAAAACATTAGATCTAACATTTTACGCGTGGTAAGCCGCAAATCTAGCATAATAATAAGAACATCATGAATATATATGAGATAACACATAAGCATGATACCCTAATCATAGAGCATATTATGAATTCTAGTAAGAACATAAAGAAAACGTTATGAATCATATAAATATAGGTGTACAAACATAATGAAACTAGCATAAATCAGATCTAAACTAACAAAACATATAGAATCCTTACCAATCTTGACAAGAACGAAGCCGAATCTTTTTCGTAGATTCGCCGGATCTTCGAGGTTGCTAGAAAGGCTTGGAGAGAGAGTTTTGCCGTCAGTATTGGCTGTGGAACTCGGGGAGAGAGTTGTTCTTTTTTAATTATGAACTGAGGTCACCTATTTATAGGGATTTCTGACCTGGAAGCACTGGCCGCCCGGCCCTTCCTAGATAACGTCTATCTTCTATCCGTCATCCGATCAGTCAAGAATATCTTCTTATCTGGGCTTTTTGGGAATTCATGGATAAGTCATGCGCATCTTGTAAATACCTGGGACGTCCTGTAAGGATCCCGCCCCTGCGCGGAGACGCGATGAGTTTTGGGGCGAAAAAGCCGAACACGGTTATCTCAGAAAACATAACGGAGTCGCCACTTTTGTTAATTATTTAACCCAACAAAAGAAAAGGTTAGAGATTCTTTTAGTTCGGAGGTCAGGTTACGCCTTGGGAAGAGTTTTACGTCACCCAAGTCGCCTCGGATGAGTCCGAGTCTCCCTAATGTTGGTTAACAAAAGTGCATTTGTGTGTGTGTATTTAACAAAAAAGAGTATGTTTTAACTTTTATTCAAAATTTAACTGAAAAGGGGGGTCCTTTATTAAGAAAGCAGGGATCAGAGGACAAAATGGACATTTTGCCCACTAAGCCCAGAGTAGCCGTACGGCTAGAGTATACTCTTCCTGGAAATTTTACAGTTTGTCCAACAACAGTCCAGTTCCAGGCAGAAACAGAGCATTCTGCTGAAACTGGACTAAACTATTCTGATTTCCAGTTTATGATTAACAACAAAACATAGAAAGATCATTCCTATGCACTTAGATCATCAAAAGAGCCCCCAAAAACCAAGACTTGGGTGTGATCAAAGGCAATCATTGGAGAAATTTATGAAAAAGTTGATGAACATGGCTTTTGAACCAAAATGACCATTTGATGATTAAAGATGGAAACTTTATCATCAAGATGGCATTTTTACACATTATTAACCTTTTAGGGACCAAATTATTGCATAAAGATTCAATCTTTATGACCCAAAATGGGATTTCAAGGCTAAATCAAGAGGGGAAGTGATAAACACCAAGGTTTTATCATCCCACATGATTATCATGGCCAAATCAAAACAAAATTAACATAAAGATTTGAGATTTCACCACAAGAGTGGATCCTTAAGCCAAAGGCAACCTTGGGGCAACATTATTTGTCATAAAGATTTGATCTTTGTGACCACAAAGGGGGTTTGAAGCTAGATCAAATTTTGGATGATAAAGATTGAAACTTTATCATCCAAATGATCATCCTTGCTTCCAATGAACAACATAATCAACCAAAACATGTTCCTCCTCCATTAAAATAGATTAACAAACAAGAAATATCAACAAACCATGATTATCTTTAGGTTAGAACCACTTTCACACAAAGTGTGAAGGGTACCTTGAATCATTCATGGTTTGGACCATATGTATACATAATAGTGATATATATATAGCTTGGAATGCCAAGACTTGTAATACATATATATATATATTGCTTGATATGGACAAGACTTGCAAGAAATATAAATTGCTTGAGATGGACAAGACTTGCAAGAAATGTAAGAGATGAGCAAATAAATATGAACAAACAAGGAGATGAAATGGAGAGAAGGATGGGGGAGAAGGTGGCTTTACCTATGTTTGGTTAGGCCAATCTTCCTCTCTCTTTTCACTCTAAACACTCTTCTGGAGTGATTTTAACAGAGTAACACTAGAAATAATTGTTTCTCCCCCCTGGAATGATCATCAAGGAGTTCAATTTATAGGGGCTGATAGTGCCCAAAGTAGCCGTACGGCTCATGTTGGCGACCTTCTGGATTTTTCAATCTTTTAATTCTAGAACAGTCCCTGTGTCCATATTTTGTCTTAGTGAGGTCTTGGCCTATCAGTTTATCCCTAATGGTGCCTAGAATTCCTCTAAGTTGTGCGAAGTTCTCTCCATATTTATATTAATGGCTTGGAATCATAAAATCTAAAAGCAATCCATGTAGTATAATCAAGTTTGGAACTTGATCATTCTGACCTAAGGAGTTAAAACCAAATGATGGAATTGAGTTTTCTTGGAAACTTACATGGGTAGAAAGGAACATACTAATAAGCAAGACTAAATGTGAAAAGGTTGACTCATATTTCAACTATGATAAAACTTTCTCACTCGTAGTCATGCTTTAAGCTATTAGAATTTTCAATGTCACATCTTCATATTTGGAATATGAAATTTGATAAATGGATATCAAAACAGCGTTCCTTAACGGGAACTTACTTAAGAATGTATTAGATACAACCTAAAGGTTTTGATAATCTATAAATTCTAATAAAGTATGTAAGTTGTGGAAATCCATGTGATGGATTGAAGCAAGCTTCTTGAAGTTGAAACAATCATTCTGATGAAGTGTTCAAAACGTTTGAAATTCATCAAAGATGAGAATTGTGTTTGCTAAGAAATTAGTGGGAGCATAGTCTAATTCTTAGTCTTGTATATGTGGTTGACATATAGTTCATTGGAAAGAGTTTCTTAATGAAGGACTTAGGAAGAAGCCGCTTATATCCTTGGAATTATTATCTATTGATATAAATCTAGGAAGTTGATTGATTTGTGTCAAAGTACTTATAAAGACAAAGTACTAAATTGTTCAGTATGCAAGACTCTTGGAGAAGAACTTGCAAAGTTGTCTAATGACAATGTTCTTGGCAAGACTTAGTCTTAGTGGAAGACTAATGAGCAAGAATACATGATTGGGATTTCATATGCCTCGGTAATTGGATCTATCATGTATGTCATATCATGTACTTAGACTGGATAACTCACATACTCAGAGTATGATGAGAACAAACTAATCTTATCCTAGTGAAAGTCACTAGATAGTGGTCAAGAATATCCTTAAGACTTGAGAAGAGCTAAGGATGCATTCTTGATGGTTGTTGACATGGGAGATGATCTAGTAAATGGTTATATAAATGCATGCTTCCACATCGACAAGGGTAATTTAAATCGCAGTATAAACATATGTTTAGAGTAAGTGTTATTAGTTGGAATAGTTCCAAACAAATACACTATAAATTATTCTACGAATAAAATCGAGTATTTAGTTACATGAGTTGTAACTAAGGGAGTTGTTTTGAATATAGATGATATTAGTAAAACTAGAAATAGTTTCTAGTACTACTAATCCTATGGACCTTTATTATGAAATAATGGTTATTCCATAAGCTAAGGTGCCAAGGACTCATCTATGATCCAAACACAAACTCAAACATTTCCATCTCCACAAGAAATCGCTGACATGGGAGATGTCAAAATATGCAAAATACCTTATGATGATAACAAGGAAAACCTTCCTACATAAGATCCTCCACATGCTGTTATGATGGTCATAAGCTAAGCTCAATAGTATTGGATCGCATTGATTGGGCCTAGTGCAAGTGGGAGATTGTTGGAGATTATACTCTAGGCCCTTGAGAAAGGCCTTACGTTGCATCATGTTCTCATTTGTTATGGAGATAACAACCTAGGACTATTATATGTTTTACATGTTTATTATAATAATCCCCGTCCTTAGTACTTATGAAGGACTAGTATAAGTTTAATCTATTATCATATGATGATCATGTGTATGTGATACAAATTAAACTTATGGGTACTTGTTGGAGAATAAATACTGGACTTGACCCACCTATGAGATTTATGTCATGGTCAGATGTCATAATTAAATCTCATATAATTATATCATTTGAATCCCTAGACCTGAGATTATCATGGTCTTCCACATGATGAACATTATGTTTGACGTACTCAAACGCTACCCCTAACCGGGTGGTTATAAAGGCTACGATTGGCATAATCAAATTCATGTAGGGAAGAATGATAAGTCAAGATGGGATTTGTCCCTCTCTCAAGAGAGATATCTGCTTGGCCTCTCGATGAGTGAGATTGATGATAGTGTACGGACGTACCCAAATGAATTAAGTTTTCAATGTCATTTGCTCATATCAATCTAATCGGAATCGAGAAAGCATTGAACGAGATAAGTTGACGTGGACCATGACTTATGTTCAATAGGATATCGTGTGACAAAAGGATTGTGATATGGTCTATGAGGATAATGAACTTCGGTTAAGTTCTATTGATTGGGTAGTCATGATGGCTTGCTAGAGTCCGCTCATGATTTATGGGTTTGAACTTGGTCGGACTAATTACCAACTTAATATAATTCTATAATAACGAATTGATCAAAAGGCTAGAAATTGGAAAAGCTGAAAAACTGGCAGGTTCGGCCCAAATGGCATGACCGTGCCGTTCTGTGCGCACGGCCGTGCCAGATAACAAGCTCAACCGTGCCATTATTCGCCAAGGGAGATTTCGGTCGGCACAAGTGGCACGGCTGTGCCACTTTGTGAGCACAACCGTGCCAGAATCCCTAAAGTTGGTTTTTGGCCAGTTTAATTGGGTGACGAGATTTAGGTCTTCTAGATCATTAAGGGTTAATGACTAGGGGCTATAAATACATATTTTCACCAGCCATTAAACTAATGCAACCAAGTATGTTTGAGAAACATAATTCTTGATCCAAGATTGTGAATCAAAGATCAAGAATGCATAATATTCATATAGCCTTTGAAGATTAGAAAAGTGTTTTCTAATGGGTCTAGCAATCCAGATCTAGAATGGTTCTAGATATTCGTTCGCGTGTGGATACACATAGAGGATGCTTGCTTTAGCATCTCAAGTTCGTGTTCCTGTGATCCTGATCTGAAGAACGCAAAGAACGAGGAGATCAAATCTTAAAGCTTGAAGAGTTGAAGATTTGAAGATCCGGAAAGTTTTAAACGCACAACATGGTTAGTATTCTAAATTCATCTTGCTATTAATTTAATCATCATGAATGGATCATGGGGCTTAGGGTTTTGTTTATGTTATATTGCCGCCTTCCGCTGCGCATGTTGCCTCAAAACCCAACATGTACAACAACTAAAATTAATTTATTCTTTATGCACATTAATTATGAAACGTAGAGATATATACACAATAGTTGGGTTTTTTTTCAAAACGAATTTATTATTTTCAAATGTACACATATTTGTCTTATATATTATTTTTCTCATTGAAATAACAATAAAATTAACATCTATTGTTGTAGTTATATATGCAAGTATATTTAATTACTCAAATATGGAATGAACAAAATATTTATTATTTACACATACACACACGTATATATATCACATATAAATGCATATACATGTAGAAAAATACTTATTAAATATATATATATATATATATATATATATATATATATATATATATATATATAATATACACATATATCCAAGAATTTTAGTGGGCTCATCTATATGCTTCATCTTATTACAGCCTAATTTCAATTGCTGGGTCAATTATGATTTTCAGAAGTAAAGTACGACCCACTGCCAACTTCCGAGGTTTACTTCACAACAAAGACGACCTCCACTTCAATTGGTGTGCCACTCTCCATACAGCCGGTAATATTTTCCCAGAAAATCTCTCCGGCCGTTTAATACACCCTCTAATATGACCCTCTCCGTTCGAACTAATAGCGGCAAATAACTAACAAAAATGCTAAGGTACACTCGCTTTTTCTTCAACTTCGGCCAACGAAACTCAATCCACTCTCCCCAACCCTACAATGGAGGATACGAGACGAATCCAACATCGCCCGAACAGAATTAACCAACCGTATTTGCCGCCTCCTCATCTTCCATCGCTCCCACGCCATCAAAGACCTATCTTTCGAATTCTCCGATGCTCTTCTCGATGCCGTTTTGTGTAAGTTGAAATTAAACCCTAAAGCCTGTTTGGAATTTTTTAAGTTAGCTTTAGGACATCAGAAATTTAGGCCTAATGTAAAATCTTACTGTAAGTTTGTTCATATATTGTCGAAAGGTCGAATGTTTGACAAAACAAGGATATATTTGAACCAATTGGTTGGGATTTGTAAGAATAAAGAGGCTAGTAGAGTGGTGTGGGATGAGTTAGTTTTGGTTTATAAAGATTTTTCATTTTCGCCTACTGTTTTTGATATGGTATTGAAAGTGTATGCTGAGAAAGGATTGACAAAGGATACATTGTATGTGTTCGATAATATGTGCAAGTGTGGTTGTGTGCCCAGCTTGCATTCTTGTAATAGTTTGTTGAGTAGTTTGGTTAAGAACGGGGAGTCTCATGTAGCTATTTATGTTTTTGATCAGATAATTAAGATTGGCGTTGTTCCGGATGTATGTACTTGTACAATAGTTGTTAATGCGTTTTGTAAGGATGGAAAAATGGGGAAAGCTGTGAACTTTGTCAAAGAAATGGAGAGTTTTAGCATGGAGACCAATATAGTTACGTATCACTGTTTGATAAATGGGTATTAAAAATCGGGGACAGGGCCGGCCCAAGGGGTGGGTGTAAGTACCCCAATCTGAAACCGACCTATCTTAGAGGTAGCCTTAGCACCGTTTCAAGGATAAGCTAATAGGCCAGGACCTCCCTAGGATAAGCTATAAATTCCAGGACTACTCTTGTATAAAATTGGAAAAATCCAGGAGCTCGCCAGGCTGAGTCGTACGGATGCTTTGGGTACTAGAGGGGCCTAGCCGTACGGCTGGTTTGGGCACCCTCAGTCCCTATAAATAGAGCCCCTTGCTGATCATTTCAAGGGGGGAGAAACATTAGAACTAAGGTTACTCTGTCGAATTCACCTCAGAATAGTGTGAGTAAGAGTGAACAAAGAGTGAAAGAGAGAAAGGAAGATTGGCCTAAACCAATATAGGTAAAGCCACCTTCTCCCCCTCCCTTCTCTTCATCTAAGAACTCTATTTATCTTTGATCTTGTCATTTATTGTTGATCTTTACATTCTTGCAAGTCTTGTCCATTCAAGCAATATACATATATCTATTACTATTTAAATTTCCTAGTCCAAGCCATGAGATGATCAAAGGTGCCCTCCATACTTTGTGTGGAAGAGGTTCAAACCTAGTTTGATCATGGCTTGTTGATTGTTCATTTACATTCTTGTCATTGATGATGCTCTTGTTGTTCATTTTTCTCATTTTAAGCTATGATGATCATGTTGAGGATAAAGTCTCAATCTTTATCCTCATCACCTTGATCTAGCCCAAAATTCCCAAGTTTGGGTAATAAAGATCCAATCTTTATGGTTTGTTCTTGTCCCTAAAGGATTAATGTTGCCTAGAAGAGACATTTTGATGGTAAAGTTTCAATCTTTACTCATCAAATGGTCACTATGGCTCAAAAGGGCATATTGGCCACCTTTTCATGTTTCTCCCATGATTGCCTTTGATCATGCCCAAACTCTTGTTTTGGGAGGTTCTTTGATGATCAAATGGCATAGTAATGAGTTGTTAATGTTGTTTTGTCTTGGAATAACAAACTGGAATCAGAACAGTTTGGTCCAGTTCAAGACGAATGCTCTGTTTCTGCCTGGAACTGGACTGTTGCTTGAACAAACTGTAAAATCCCAGGAGTGGTCTCCCCATCCGTACGGCTACTTTGGCAGTATGGGGAGATTGACCATTTTGCCCTTATGTCTTCTGTTTTCTTGTCAAACAAACCCTTTTTCAGTTGAAAAGATGAATAAAAAGTTAAAACAAAGATTTTCCGTTAAAACACACACACACACATGCACTTTTGTTAACTAACAAGGGAGACTCGGCTTTGTCCGAAGAAACTTGGGAGGACGTAAAAACTCTTCCCAAGTTGTAACCTGATCTCCGAACCTTTGAACTCAAACCTTTGTCATTTTGTTGGGTTTAAAATTAACAAAATGTGGCGACTCCGTTAAATTGGTCTGGTTCCCACGTTTGGTATTTCGTCCTTGAAACGTGCTCATGTTTTTTTTTTGGGGCGGGATCCTTACAGTGGCGACTCCGCTGGGGAATTAAATGTTCTCAAACTTCTTTTTAGAAGCTTTGGGGACATTTATGTGTGGGTCAAACTCCCGTCCCCGTTTGTTGACTTTGTGCCTAATTTGTGTGTTTTGTGTTTCTGTTTTGATTTTGAATGAATGGATCTGTTCTGGAATTCAATGAACTGGGGCTTGATGATTGGAAGCTGAAAATTTGCAAAAAAATAATGGGATGGATGACATAGCCGTACGGCTACTTTGGAAGGGCCCACAGAATGTTTCAATTCAACGATTTTGTGCAAAGGCAGAAACATTCTAATGGCCATCTTGCTTCTTCTTGTCCAGGTTCTAATTTACAGCCTCTCCTTGTGTAAAGTTACCTTCCTTTTCATAGCAAAAAAATGGATTTTCAAAACCTTTGGTTGTGCACAACCTTTTTGTGCAAATGATTTTCAAAAGGTTGTTCTTGATGTGAAAATTTTGGTTTCAAAAACCTTTGGTTGTGTACAAACCTTCCATGTACAAATTGTGATTCTTACTTGTTAAGTAGCCTTGCTTACTTGCTTGTTCTTATTTGTTCATATCATTGTTTGATTACTTGTGTAAATTACTTGTTCATCATACTTGTCCATACATTGCTCAAGATATTAAAATGGATTGAAAATTTCTATTTTGACTCAAAAGGGAACATAGAAAGGCGTCACACTACCCGCACTTGACCTTGCACGTTCCAAATACCCTTTAAACCCGGGATGGATGCCAGATGCAGCTCGATTGGCGCTCTTGTTCCCTTCGAGCGCGCACGGGTCCATTCCACCTCCCCTTCCGAGCCGAGTCAACCACACATGTCCGTGACACACAAATACCATGACTTTGGTTGGGTTTTGGTCTAGTTCACGTTACCACATCCCTAATACGTGTCTGAGGTTAATTGTGGCCAAGTTAATACCCGAGTTACGACTCCTTGATGAAATGCAAGCGTGACCTTAACCGGTCTTTAATTCGTACGTTAATGATGACCCAATTAACCGAGAACATGTATTAAAGATAGGGTGACACCGTGTCGTTAAGCCCTAATGTTGTTTCATTTTGGTCATCCTTAAGCCCAAGGTCAAGGATCGAGAACCCTCATTAAAATGAGGTCATGTCGGAATATTGGTGAAGCCTTAGGATAAACCTCGACTTTGACCGGGGCTTAATCATGGCAAGAATGGTCACGCATTTGGAGTCTTGCGACGCACTAGACCCTTAGGAATCATTCTTTCGGTCGGTGGAAGCCGCGTGCCCTATAGGACCCTCGCCCGGGATAGTCCATCCTAGGGAATGTGCAAGACAGGTGAAAAACGAGGGGTCTATAAGCGTAGTGATGGCCTCCACTGATCCAGGATTTAGAGTAGTTGTGAGAAAGAAGAGAAATCTTTTCCAATCATTTAGGAATAAAAATGCTTTTTAAGTGAACTTGAATGGATAAATAATTGCACATCGCATGAGTTTGCTCCGTTTTTACTTCTTGCCTTTGACACATCGCAGTCTTGCATTAACAAACATCGCTTCGTTAAGTCTTTGGAAGGATCCCTGTTATCCTCCAAGACATCCGTTAAGTCTTGTTAGTCTTTGGATGGATCCCTGTTATCCTCCAAGACATCTGTTAAAGTCTTGTTAGCGTTTGGACGGATCCCCGTTATCCTCTAAGACATCTGTTAAAGTCTTGTTAGTCTTTGGACGGATCCCCGTTATCCTCCAAGACATCTGTTAAAGTCTTGTTAGTCTTTGGACGGATCCCCGTTATCCTCCAAGACCTCTGTTAAAGTTTTGTTAGTCTCTGGACGGATCCCCGTTATCCTCCAAGACCTTAGCCAAGTTTTGTTAGTCTTTGGACGGATCCCCGTTATCCTCAAAGACCTTAGCCAAGTTTTGTTAGTCTTTGGACGGATCCCCGTTACCCTCCAAGACCTCTGTTAAGTCTCGTAAATTCCTCAGATGATCTCCAAGACGCACGTAAATCTTTGGATGGATTCAAAAGATTTCCGTTAAAACCCTAGGCCGTTGCCTCCTAGATCCCCATTGTTGAGATTCCTGTTAAAACCCTAGGCGGTTGCCTCCTAGGTCCCCATTGTTGAGATTCCCGTTAAAACCCTAGGCCGTTGCCTCCTAGGTCCCCATTGTTGAGATTCCCGTTAAAACCCTAGGCCGTTGCCTCCTAGGTCCCCATTGTTGAGATTCCTGTTAAAACCCTAGGCCGTTGCCTCCTAGGTCCCCATTGTTGAGATTCTTGTTAAAACCCTAAGCCGTTGCCTCCTAGGTCCCCATTGTTGAGATTCTCGTTAAAACCCTAGGCCGCTGCCTCCTAGGTCCCCATTGTTGAGATTCCCGTTAAAACCTTAGGCCGTTGCCTCCTAGGTCCCCATTGTTGAGATTCCTGTTAAAACCCTAGGCAGTTGCCTCTTAAGTCCCCATTGTTGAGATTTTCGTCAAAACCCTAGGCCGTTGTCTCCTAGGTCCCCGTTGCTGAAACCCTAGGCCGTTGTCTCCTAGGTCGCCGTTGCTGAAACCCTAGGCCGTTGTCCCCTAGGTCCCCTCGTGAAGCCTTTGGAAGACCTCCGAGACAGCCGTCGATCTTCGAATGGATCCCAGAATTCCCGTGAAGTCCCTAGGCATAGTTTCCTAGGAAGTCGGTTTTAGTCCTTGGATGGATGGATCCCCGTTATCCTCCGACAAGTCAGTCATGTTTGTTTTAGAATTCTAAATCCGTTCGAACTACGGTGACCTGAGCCTCTCATCACGTGGGACACCCTCCCTCGTGGTAAGGGGAACGTAGGCAACTTCGGCCCGGTCAATCCTAAAAAAAAAAAAGAAAAAAAATGTGTGTGTGAGTCTTCCACCCTAAACAAAAGTGTGTTTTTCCAAGAAGAAAATGAAGATCCAATTTTCTTAAAATAAAAGATCAAGTTTTCCTAAAAGGCTAATCCGCTAATGAAGCGTCTCTCTTGAACCATGGTTATAATTTCACCTTGAGGTTTAAAATGCTAAAGTCCTTTGCGGTTTTGCCCAGCTGAAACATCGACCAAGGAGCCCACATCTGAATTGGCGCCCACGTGAACAAGGAGGTCAACACAAACTGGATCATCGTACACGAGAGAGGGCCAAAGCTCCGAAAGCTCAAAGGAGGCTACATCAAATGGAGATCCGTAACCTCGCTGAATGACATGCACGAGAATATGTACCTCGAAAGGAGGTCATAGAAAAGAAATGGCCAAAGACAGATCCGGCAATCACAACGCTGAGCCAAGTGGAGACCTCGCGACATCTTTCACAATGACACGGAACCCGAGTTCCCCGTGGAAGACATGGAATATGCCGCCGACAACCCCTCCAACAGTCAAAGAAGGAAATGGACCACCGCACCTCATAGGAGCCCGTCCCTAAAAAAAAAAAAAAAAAAAAAAAAAAAAAAAACGAGTCTTCCAGCCTCGTAGGATCTAGACTTTCACCAAAAGTCCGTCTTGGACTGTGTCTTTTTTATTTTTGCCAAGGTACGTACTCGGACATGTTTGTACAAAGTTATCTATATAAAAGAGTCACTTTCATTCTCTTCTCTCTAGACTTGAGACATTATTTGCAATATACATTTACTCTTGAAATTGCCTTGCTTGTTATGATCAATTGATTGCTACGTCCCCAAAATGATGAATTGACTTCTAAGCATACTAGTCAATGACGACTCATTAAGGGCGAATGGACCTAACACGAATGATAAATGCTAAATGCAAACAATTAATCTTAATGTGAATAAATGTTGTGATCAATTTGCATGAAGAAATCATTAAAGGCAAGTCTTCCCTCATACACTTCCCCGATACACCTTTCCAAAACCAATTCTTGATGCACATCAAAGGCATCCCGAGACAGTGAAAAGGTGAGGACGTTGTTGCTCTACCACCGAGATTTGACAGTGCTCACACGTGTGCGACCAAGCATAGGGCTTCCGGGAATCTTCAAAGTCAGCCCAAAGTAACAGGCACGCCACCAAGGGGCCACAAAGGAGCCAATGCCCGAGAAAGCGAGCTGGGGCAAATGTTTACCTCCTCCCAAAAAAAATAATAATAATAAAAAAAAAAATAAAGAGGAGAAGAGGGAAAGGAAATGAATGTATGGAAAGAAGGAAAGGAAATGGCGGAAAGAAAGGCCCTTTCACGCCAAAGAGGGTTCACCCCAAGAGGTCCATCCCAAGGAGTTCACTGCAAAGCAAAGTGAGCAACAACGTCCTCCGAGACAACATCGAAAGAAAGCCAATTTCAGCAAAAGACGGCCCAAGGCCGAACTACGGCGACCTGAGCTCCTCAGAATGAGGGGAACGTAGGCAACCTTCGGGTCCGGTCACAGCGTGAAAAAGAACCGTCAAATCATGGCTTTCCCAAAGTAGCCAATCCTTTATCCCATGGTCCCGTCAATGACCGATTTCCTCATACACATTTCCCGGTCACGCCAAGGACCAATCCCCTAAACACATACCCTGTTTTTTTTCGATCTTGCCATTGATCGAATCATAATCTTAATTGATCACAACATTTATACATGTTAAGGCTAATTGCTTGTCCTAATCTTGACCTAATGATAAACATGGTCCATTCAAGCAATCATTTGATGGTATTAACCAAGGAGAATTTCAAATGTCTCGACAAGTCTTCTTCTCTACATCTTAGAAAGAGCTAAACACTTATGTTCTGTCAAGTAGGGGTTTCCTCCCATTTTGTGAAACATTGAGGGACTCTCTCCCGCCTAAATGAATTCCCCTGCATGCTTTCACCAAAAGATATCTTAAGTCCTCGACCCATCGAGTCGGCTGGATCACTCATAAAAAAAGAGAAAAAAAAGAAAGGCACCAAAAAAGTAGCCCGCTAGGCTGAAAACCCGCAAGGGCGGCCTAGGCAAAAAACAGGGTGTGCCATAAAAGTCGCAAAAAAGTAGCTCGCTAGGTTGAAAACCCGAAAGGGCGGCCTAGTTAAAAGAAAGGGTGCGTCGCGAGAAGGGATGGGCTCCTAACTTCACTTCAGAGGATGTATTGGGTCTACACCAACGCCAAAGGTCAAAAGGTGACATGAGGCTATGCCACCACTGACATACAAGGACATGGAGATACCCCGACATCGACAATAACGAGGACATGGGGCTATGCCGCCATCGACGCCGACAAAGACATGGGGCTACCCCGACACCAACGAGGACATGGGGATACCTTAACACATGCAAGGATATGGGGGCTATGCCGCCATCGACACCAATAAGGACATGGGGCTACCCCGACATCGACGACGAAAGGGTCCTCTACTCCCGACCACTCCTAAAGAATGGATGAAACTCCCAAGGACTTTATGCATAATAAACCTCGTGGTTAAATTAAAATCTAAAATTTGACTGACATGCTTCGTCAAAAGATTTGCTTTGAGGAATGAATATTTCGAGAAAAAAAAATGTGTTTGCTTGTCCCCTTTCAATTCGCGTTGGGCGGTTGAGGGTGTATGTTGGAAAAATGTGTTTGCTTGTCCCCTTTCAATTCGCGTTGGGCGGTTGAGGGTGTATGTTGAAAAAAAATGTGTTTGCTTGTCCCCTTTCAATTCGCATTGGGCGGTCGAGGGTGTATTTTTTAAAAAAAAAATGTGTTTGTTGTCCCCTTCCAAATTGCATTGGGCATTTGAGGGTGTATTTTGTGAAAATAATGTTATTCCCCTTTCAAATTGCATTAGGTATTTGAAGGTGAGTTTTGTGAGTTTTTGCTTCGGCAGTCCTTAGAGGGACTGTAAGGATCCCGTCCTCGGGGGGCGAAACAAGCGAGGTTCACTCGAGGACAAAATGCCAAACACGGGAACCGGTCAAATTTAATGGAGTCGCCACATTTTGTTAATTTTAAACCCAACAAAATGACAAAGGTTTGAGTTCAAAGGTTCGGAGGTCAGGTTACAACTTGGGAGGAGTTTTTACGTCCTCTCAAGTTGCCTCGGACAAAGCCGAGTCTCCCTAAGTTAGTTAAAATGTGCATACGTGTGTGTGTGTATTTAACGGAAAAATTCTGTCGTTCATTTTATTTGAGAAAACTCGGCTGAAAAGGGGGCCTTGAGTGATAAGATAAAGGTCAGAGGCAAAACAGACAATTTTTCCCTCCTACCTGAAGTAGCCGTACGGCTGGAGGAGGCAATTCTGGGGTTTTACAGTTTGCTCAAGAACAGTCCAGTTCAGAACAGAAACAGGGTATTCTGTCTGAAGCTGGACAAACTGTTTGTGATCCCAGTTTGCAAGAAATCATTTTACAAGTCTTATAGCATCATTCCTATGCTAAATGATCATCACTTGGTTCCCCAAAACAAGTATTTGGGTGTGATCATGAGCAATCATAGGAGAAAATCAAGAAAGTTGATAAGTGTCCCCTTTGGACCAAAGTTGGTCATTTGGTGAATAAAGATTGGAACTTTATCACCAAGATGACATTTTATGACTTAAAATCCTTCCAAGAGTCAAAATAACACATAAAGATTGAATATTTATGACCCAAAAGTGGGATTTTGAGGCTAAACCAAAGAGGAAAATGATGGACACTAAGGTTCCACCATCCTCATGATTATCATGGCCAAACAAGCACAACATTTAAATAAATAAAGAATGTAAATGACAGTCAACAAGTCTATGAGTGTCTAGGTTTAGAACCTCTTCCATAGAAAGTATGGAGGGCACCTTGGAACTTCTCATAGCTTGGACAAGATAGTAATATAATAGATAGATATGTAGTGCTTGATAATGGACAAGTCTTGCAAGAAACAAAAGCTGCTTGAAATGGACAAGTCTTTGCATGAATGAATAGTAAATACATGTATAACCAAGATATGAGAAATAAAATAGGAGTAAGATGAAGAGAAAGGAGGGGGGAGGTGGATTTACCTATGATGGTTAAGGCCAATCTTCCTTTCTTCTCTCCTTTTTTGTATGTGATCACTCTCACTCTTTCTCTGTGGCAATTCCAGCAGAGTGACCTCTCTAATGTGTATTTCTCCCCCCTGAAATGATCAGCAAGGGGTTCTATTTATAGGGACTGAGGGCACCCAAACCAGCCGTACGGCTAGGCCCTTCTAGTCCCCAAAGCATCCGTACGGCTCAGCCTGGCGAGCTTCTGGATTTTTCCAATTTTATACCAGAGTAGTCCTGGAATTTATAGTTTATCCTAGGGAGGTCCTGGCCTATCAGCTTATCCCTGAAACGGTGCTAAGGCTACCTCTAAGATAGGTCGGTTTCGGATTGGGGTACTTACAGAGCCCCTCGGCAACGTCGCTTCGAAGGAGCGGGGTTGTCGATAAAAATAAGCATCCCAATCTGACGGGACGATGGCTTTAACCGATTTTGGTTGCATGGCTGGTCCTAGTGGTGTAGGATTTCTACGTATCCCGTTCGCGGGGAATCAAGCCTAACGTAGTTCGGGGTGAGAGATTTAAGGCTACTCAAACCTATAGATGACCGTCGAGGTCGGGTGGGAAACTCGGGCATGACACTCCTTCGGTCAGAGGCGAAGGTTCGGGCATGACACCAAGGGGTCAGAGGCTAAGTCATTTGGGCATGACACCAAGGGGTCAGAGGCTAAGGCATTTGGGCGTGACACCCAGGTGTCAGAGGCTAAGGCATTTGGGCGTGACACCAAGGGGTCAGAGGCTAAGGCATTTGGGCATGACATCAAGGGGTCAGAGGCGAGACATGGTCAACTTGGCTCCATGGGAGAGGGTTGACTTGCTGGGGATTTGGTCAACTTGACTCACACGGGATAGATTTTTACTGGGCTTATGTCGGGGACGGCCTATGGTGACTATTCCAAGTCATAGTTAATGGGCTTACGTCGGGGACGGCCATGACAAAGGCTCTAGCCTATAATGACTATTCTAAGTCATAGCTAATGGGCTTACGTCGGGGACGGCCAATTTTGGACATATAACTGGGCTTACGTCAGGGACGGCCAATTTTTCTCAAACATTTAACTGGGCTTACGTCAGGGACGGCCAATTTTTGGACACTTAACTAGGCTTACGTCAGGGACGGCCAATTTTTCTAAAACATTTAACTGGGCTTACGTCAGGGATGGCCATTTCGACAAATTTTTAACTGGGCTTACGTCAGGGACGGCCATTTCGACAAATTTTTAACTGGGCTTACGTCAGGGACGGCCAAATTTAATTTCACAAAGCTGGGCTTACGTCGCTAGGACTGCCTGATTTTTGTCTCAGAGGGTCGCTCGGGGGACCTAAATTTTATCTCAAAAGGGTCGCTCGGGGGACCTATACTTTTCTCAAGATGGGTCACTTGGGGGACCTAAACTTTTCTCAAGATGGGTCACTCGGGGGACCTAAATGTTCTCAGAATGGTCACTCGGGGACCTAGACTTGTCTCAAAATGGTCACTCGGGGGACCTAGACTAAACTTTTCTCAGAATGGGTCACTCGGGGGACCTAAACCTTTTTCAAAATGGGTCACTCAGGGGACCTAAGTTTTCTCAAAATGGGTCACTCGGGGGACCTAAATGTTTTCAGAATGGTCACTCGGGGGACCTAGACTTGTCTCAAAATGGGGTCGCTCGGGGGACCTACATGTTTTCAGAAGGGGCTTAACTCTTACTTGGTCAATCTGGTCAACATGGGCTTACGTCTAGGACGGCCATAATTTATTTCACAAAGCTGGGCTTACGTCGCTAGGACTGCCGGAACAAAGGCTCTAGCCTATAACGACTATTCTAAGTCTAAGCTTGACCGGGGTCAACTCCATCTTTGGGGAGATTGACGGGAAAACTGGTCTTACGTCCCTCTAAGGACTGCCGGATTTTTTATTTTACTAAGGACTGCCGGATTTTTTGATTTTACAAAGCTGGGCTTACGTCGCTAGGACTGCTGGATTAATGATTTCACAAAGCTGGGCTTACGTCGCTAGGACTGCCGGATTAATGATTTCACAAAGCTGGGCTTACGTCGCTAGGACTGCCGGATTAATGATCTCACAAAGCTGGGCTTACGTCGCTAGGACTGCCGGATTTTTGGGAACCTAACATTTCTAGGTTCGATTCAAGTTGCATGAGCCAAGGGGGGCATTTTTCGGTTGCATTTATGACATTGGTTGGGAAGGGGATTTAAATGGGTTGGACCACAAAGCTAACTCTCAACAAGAAATCATCAATTCTGACAGGGATAAAGTAGCCGTACGGCTCGAGAAGGAAGTACTCCTTTTTCATTCAATTTTGCTCCAGGCCTGGTCATCTACTTAAGTGCCAGAGTCCTGAGTTCATCAATCAGTTCGTCTTTCTTCATTTCGAGAGCTCCTTCTTCCATGGAACCCTTTCTCATGGAGAAACCACCAAAATTGTCCAAAATTCATCAATAATGTTTCGAGGGTAACCTTAGGCTTTGGATGCGGTCCCATATGAGGAATCACAAGGGAATTTTCCAATCCATGTTTGGCCTTCAATCCCTTTGGTCTCTCAAGGAATTCATTCCGGATCTTGAGCTATTGAGGGCCGCTGCGTCCTTTTGGGATGTTAGGAGGCATGTCTATTGTTTCTCCTACAACGAGATCACTCCTACTTATGAGGATTTCAAGGCTTTGGTGGGTGGCGTGGACGCAGAGGTCATAGCTCTTCCTTCGGTTGATGACACCATGTGTGTTGAGAGGTTGGTTTCTCTTCTTGGTATTTCTTTGGAAGAGGCCCAATGCATGGTCCTTGATCACACTTTTATTGATATTTCGGATGTCCCTGAGAAGTTCATAGATCGCACGGATGAGGCTTCTTGGAATGCCTTTGGTTTATGCGTCCTTGCCTTTTTCTACATGGTCAGTTCCAAGGGCACCTGCCATCGGGTTTTATTGAGTGTCCTCGAGGAGTGCCGTGTGGGGAAGGACATAGTCCCCTTGATCTTGGGCGAGACCCTTCACGGTATGGACCGCTTGGCTTTGGGGGATGGTTTCATGCGCAGCGGTAGCCCTGCCTTGCTTACTTTGTGGTTGAGGGAGAGGTTGATGGCCATTCCGGAGTCTCCTATTTCTCACAATCCTTGGTCTTACTCTTTGAGAGGCATTATCTTGGACCTAGTTCAGAGTGATTGGGAGGCTTACATGGCTCGCCTCATGACTGCCGAGATACGCTGGCTAGTTCTCCTTTGGCATATTGGCTCGGTACGGGAATATCAAGATAATTCCCCCTTTGTTCGGGTGTCGGGGCTCTTGGGTTCATCTCATTATATCCCTTCTTTGGTCCGTCGTCAGTTTGGGTTACCGCAGACTCCACTGTTGGAGTGGTCGGGTGTCAACCCGGAGCACTTGAGGCTTTCATCTCTGTCTATGTGGGATTCCTCCACCGTCTCATTTTTGTCCCGGTCGTGGACTTATTCCCTCTTTCCAGCTCGGGCACTTCTTGGGCGAGCGGCTAGCATGGTTTTGACCACGGTGTACTTGGACTGGTATGAACAGACCATGGGACAGACTCAGAGGCTCATTGAGGAGAGGCGTGAGGCTATTCTTGGTGAGACTTATGGTCCTAGCAGGATTCTAAGGGAGACCGAAGCTGTGGCGAGTGGCCATAACATTACTGGAGACGTTGTTGAGGACTATAGAGTTTTGGCTGACAGGAGGATGGCCGCGATGCCTAAGGCGGGGGCACGAATGGAGGATTTTCGGGCTCGGGCTGCCGCCAATGCGGCTTTGAGGGTGACCGGGCTCATAGATGATGCTGGAAGAGCCTCTGATCATGGAAAAGGGGGAATTGACCTCTTTGAGGTGAAGAAAAAGAAGACCCGGAGAAGTCAAAAGAAGAAGTGGAGGGACGAAGGACAGTGATTTCCATGTATCCACCCATTGCCATTGCAGACACATTAGTTTATCTTAGGTATTTTAATTATTTCTTAAGCATGTTAGTTGGGTCGAGAGTAGACCGTGCTTGAACTCATCAAAGAAGTGTTTTAACTGTAATGAAAATGGTTACTTATGAAGCCAATTTGTATTCTCGTGGAGATCTTGCTCAAATCCAAATTTGACTTTTATTTATTTTTTAGACCGGACCAAAGATTGGTTGCCTACGTTCCCCTTTTACAAATGAAAATCTAAGGGGCTCAGGTCATCGTAGTTCATTTCTTCCACAAATTTTAGGATGCGACCCTGTTTTTTTTCTCTAGACAGCCCAAATGGGTTTTCAATCTAGGTGGGTATATTCTTTTAGCACCCCTTCTTTTTTTTTTTAAACAAAGTAACGACGGAGCTTATCACCATTGACTGGGTGCATAAAGGGGTTGTCGTCCAAGTCTGCGAGCCTCATTGCGCCCCCTGAAAAGACTTCTTGTACCACAAAGGGACCAATCCACACGGGTTCCCATTTTCCATCGGGATTAGACCTCCCCGGGGGTTTTTCCTTAAGGACTAAATCTCCTGGCCGAATCTCTCGGGGCTTTACCTTCTTATCAAAAGCTCGCGCCATTCTTCCCTGGTAGGCACGAATGTGTTCCATGGCCCTCAGGCAACGTTCGTCCAACAAGGCCAGCTCATCATGTCGGCTTCGAAGCCAATCGACCTCGTGGATCTTATTTTCCAACAAAATTCTTAGTGACGGTACTTCCAATTCTGCGGGGAGCATGGCTTCCATACCGTACGTCAAAGCAAAAGGAGTTTCTCCGGTGGCTGTTCTGACCAAAGTTCGGTAGCCCCACAAAGCTAGGTGTAGCTTTTCGGGCCAATATCTTCCCCGTGTTGCCATTTTTCTAATGATCCTCTCAAGCGTTTTATTGGCGGCTTCTACCGCGCCATTGGTCTGTGGTCTGTATGGGGAGGACTTGTGACGAGTAACTCAGAATTCTCCCAATAATCGATCGCATTCACCCTCGAAGTGAGAGCAATTGTCGATAATGACCTCGTTCGGGACTCCGTACCGCACATGATATTCTCTTTGATAAATCCCGCCACCTTCTTGGAGGTGAGGACCTGGTATGACTTAGCCTCTACCCACTTTGTGAAGTAGTCCACGGCTACCAAAACAAACTCGTGACCATTACTACCAGGCGGGGAGATTTTCCCGATAACATCTATGCCCCATGTTGAGAAGGGCCATGGTATAGTCATGCAGTAGAGATGATGAGGCGGTAGGTGGTTGAGGTTGGAGAAACGCTGACATTTATCACACCTCCTTACGAATTTCATGCAATCTGTTTCCATGGAGATCCAGAAGTAACCCATCCGCAGAATGGTTTGCATTAATGCCCTTGCGTTCATATGAGGACCACACACTCCACCATAAGCTTCTTGCATGAGTTCTTTTGCCCTTTCCCCACTTATGCATCTAAGGAGGAGGCCCTGATGGCGTTTTTTGTGTATAGGACGTCCCCCAGGATGACGTAGTTGGATGCCAACCGCTTGAGTGCCGTCAAACCTTTGGCTTTGATCCCGTGCAAATACTTTCCCTTTTCATTCATGAAGGAAGCTTCTCCTTCTTTGAGGAATTGGTAAATCTGTTTGTACCATGGTTCCTTTACCTCTTCCAGGATTGCTCCGATTTCGAAGCAGTATGCTGGGCTTTCCTTTCTCCCGACCCGGAATGGTTTTATCAATTTTCCCTCGGGGATTTCTACCAATGAAGCCAAAGTTTCCAGGGCGTCGGCGAAACGGTTCCGGTCCCTCGGCAGGTAATGGAAGCTGACCTCTTGGAATTTTACTATGATCTCTTCCATATAGGCATGATATTTTCGCAAACCGGGATCCAGTGTTTTCCATTTGTTCGAGACTTGGTTGATAATCAAGGCCGAATCGCCGTATACTTCCAACTCCTTAACATTCCTTTCCAAAGCTGCCTCCAGACGGCTGTGCATGCCTCATATTCTGCGGCATTGTTGGTGACATCAAAGTTCAATTTGATGGCGATGGGGTGTGCTCGTCTTTTGGGTTCACCAAGAGCAATCCTACACCGTTTCCTCTTTTATTGGCAGCTCCGTCAAAGAACAATTTCCACCTATTTCCTCCCTCGAGGGTAAAGATTCCTTCATCTGGGAATTTTGGTTCGGGCCCCTTTCTTCATCACTAGGGAAATCTGCCAAGTGTTCTGCCAAAACCCTTCCTTTGACTGCCTTTCTCGACACATAACTGATATCGTATTCGGCTAAGAAGAAGGACCATTTGGCAAGCCTCAAGACAAAGATGGCTTTCCAAGCACTTGAGGGGTCTATTTTGGAAATAAGTTGTATGGGATTAGCCTGCATGTAATGTTTTAACTTTCTCACGACCCATACCAATCCTGCGCAAGTCTTCTCAATTGGGGGTAGTAGTTGAGCTCGCTTCCTTGTAGCTTACGGCTCACAAAGTAGATGGGCATTTTTTACCTTTGAATCTTTCTTCCCTTGGGCGAACATTTCTCCTATCGACATCAGTCACCGTTAGATAGAGCAAGAGTGGCTTGTCCTTGTGCGGAGGGCATAGGATTGGCGGTTGGACGAGGTAGGCCTTAATCTTGTCGAAGGCCTTTTGGCACCCCCGTTCCATTTGACCTCGGCATTCTTTCTTAGCAGTTTGAAGATGGGCTCACAAATGGGAGTGAGTTGGTTTATGAAGCGGCTGATGTATTGCAACTTTCCCATGAAGGCTTTTACCTCTGTTTGGGTAACGAGGCGGCCTCATTTTCTACAATTGCCTTAACCTTTTGAGGATCAATTTCGATGCCCCATTCGGTGACCATGTATCCCAAAACCTTGCCACGAGAAACCCCAAAAAGTGCACTTGGCCGGGAATTAAGTCTCATGGAGTGCTTTCCTGAGCCTATCAAAGAACTTTCTCAAGTCTATCAAATGTTGCCCGTCACAGAACCCTTAGAATGCACGATCATGTCATCGACATACACTTCTATTTCCTATGGATCATGTCGTGGGAAGAGTGCTGTCGCAGCTCTTTGGTAGGTAGCCCCAGCGTTTCGCAATCCGAAAGGCATCACGGTATAGCAAAAGGTTCCCCATGGGGTGGTGAAGGCAGTTTTTTCCTGGTCCTCCTCTGCCATCTTAATCTGTTATACCCGGCGAAGCCATCCACAAAATACTTAACCTCAAAGCTAGAGGTTGTATCCACAAGCATATCGATGCTTGGGAGGGGAAAGTCATCTTTGGGACTCACTTTGTTGAGATCCCTGAAGTCGACGTAGCATCGAACCTTTCGTTGGCCTTTGTGACCGTTACTATTTGGAGAGCCATGAGGGGTATTCTATCACTCTTATAAAGCCGACCCGAAGCAACTTTTCGATCTCTTCTTTGACCTGTAGGGACCATTCTGGTTTGATTCGCCGAAGCTTTTGCTTAACGGGTTTCACCTCGGGGTCTACGGGGATCCTGTGTTCCACGATCGAAGCATCCAACCCTGGCATATCCTTATAAGACCACGCAAACACATCTACATACTCTTTGAGTAGCTCAACCAAAGCTTCCCTTTCGGCCCCTTTGAAGTATTCCCCAATCTGTGTCTCCTTTGGCTCATTTCGGTTCCCAAATTCACCTTAGTCAAAACCTCTTCGGCAGCTTGGGCATGGTTTTCCTCTTGATCAACAACCTGCTTTGATGATTGTTTAATGTTTGGATTGTTTAGTGCGTCTGCATTATTAGGTGATTCATTATTAACCATTTTCAGATTATTAGTTAATTTATCATCTAATAAGTTGGCAATGAGGGGATACTCGGAAAGATCTATCATTTCATTCAATGCAAACGGGAATACAACGTTGGCTACAAGTTCATAATCCTCGGGCGTGAGGCCCTCGGAGGAGACAGACTCGAATTCAAAGACAAGATATTGGGGAGACTCAACTACATTGGACCCTATGACATTTGACTCTAGGGGACGAGGGACCAGTCCAAGTTCGTGATCATTTCTCTTTGCTCGCCACCGGTCCAGAGAAGGTTACCCAATTTTTCAGAGGCATGTCCGTCGGCTTTGCAAGAGTGTGTGGGTCAAGGGTTGCAAGCGGGTCCATCTTCAATCACGGCAATCATTTCTTTTCGAAGTCAATTAGGTCAGGTGCAACTAAGTCTTCTCCGAACATACTTTGCATTACCATACCGTTCCACTCATTGCCCATAGCATCCTCGGCGGCGCCCTTAGGAACTTCCTCCTCAAACTTGTATTTGTCATTTTGTCCCCAGACGGACCCCATTTTCTTGCTAGCTCCCGTCACAGACAAGGTTTCAAACTCTTTTACCATTTCGGGCACCCCCTTGAAGGTGTATTCGTGGCTGATAGTAGTATCAGTAGGATCTTTTATCGTAGGCGTATCCAGAAATGCCCTCCTCACGGGGGTTTGCCACCACCCTTCGGAACCTTTTAAGATCCTCTTGCAACTTATCCCAATTGGTCATCATCGGCTCTCTTGGCTCTGGGGGTTCGACTTGAACTCCCCCCTTCACAAAGTAACGGCTCATATCAAAGGTATAAGGACGAAGGTTGGGGGTCTTAAACGGAGTCCCTTGAGCCCTGGATTGGCTTTTCTTCCGAGCCACTTCCTTGTCCATCCTGAGGTCTCCGGGGGTAGGTTTGTATCCCAAGCCATGAAGCGTGTTTTGCTCTTTGATCTCAACGATCTTGTGAGTCCCTTGGATCTTCCTTCCTAGTCCGAGGCCCGGGAGGTAGCGCATCAGACGCATCATTCTCATCGCAGGAGGAATCCTATCCTTGGTGAGCGTGAGATCTACACAACAGATGTGGGTTTTGGGTGGTACTTCTGTGAAACCAGTCAAAGCCATGTCGCTTCCCTCATGCTTAATTTCTAACACAGGAATCCCATTGGTGTTGGTTCCTTCTGCGGTCACGTTGTCCCCATATATAGTTGTCAAGTTACCCCCTTGCACGTATTTCACATATTGATGGAGAGTGGAGGCGACCCCGTTGACTTTGTGGAGCCACAGGCGTCCCAATAAGGCAGTGAAGGATATGGGGATGTCGAGTACTTGGAAGTCGGTTGGCATCATTTGTTTCCCAAACCAAAGGTTCAAAGTGGCCACCCCTAAGACTGAGCGGGCTGTGGAATCATAAGCCTTGACAGTGATCACGGAAGGCTTTAGGTCGGTGGTCTCAAGGCCAAGTAGGTCCATCATCTTGGCGGGGAGGACATTCATGGTGGAGCCGTTATCGACCAGAACCCGAGGGAGGCGGCGATCGTCCAATTGTACCGTAATGTAAAGGGCCTCGTTATGGCTAGCCCAAACTTCGGAAAATCCAAATCTGTGAATGTGATGATATTTCCATACTGAACACTTCCGATCATTTGTACGCCTCCTCGGGGGTAGCTGTGGTGGGTACCATAGTGTGGGCCAAGCATTCCTCCAACTTGAGCTTATGAGGGTAGGAGGAAGTAAGGAGGGACCACAAAGATATGTTAGCTTGTGTCCTCTAAGTTGGGCTAAGATGGGATCCTCTTCTCCGGAACCTGGGGGTTTTTCCTCGTCAACAAAAAGAGGAGGTGCTCGGTGTTCCGGTGGTGGAGGCTTTTTAGGGTTCTCCGTGTGCACTTGCCCTGATCGAGTTAATACACTCACTTCCAAGGGGTCATCGACTTTTATCATCTCATCTCCGATAGGCGGAGGGTTTTGGGTACCGTACGTCCATGCCTCCCTTCTTAACTCATTCACCGTGACCATTCGTTTTGGGGTGGATGTTGACCCACAGACTTTCCCTAGGGAGATAGGGTGGTGATTCTGGCTCTTTCCAGCTCCCACAGTTTCACGAAGCTTTTCCAGGGTGAGCATGGAACAATAATCATCTGGGAACGCTGACCCGTCAAACAGTGGCGGTGGCGGAGATAGTGGTGGCAAAGCTAAGAAATCATCCAAGGCTGGAAATTCCTCTTTTCCCAATTTCGGGGAGAAAACACAAGGAGCCATATTTGAGGATACTTCATCATCATCACTTTCACATAGGATCCGGAGCTCCTTGTGAGGTAGAGAACGAATGGCTTCTTTCATTTGGGTGAGATAATCAATCGTTTCTGGGATCTTTGCTACCTCGGACCCGTTTCGTTTAATTGTCCTCTTGCCCGTAGATGAACTACATGCCTCAATGATATGGAAGCAATCATCATGGGAAAGGCCATCCCCATTCGAGCCTTGGCTTTCGCTGTCCAACGTACTCTTAATGGACTTTTCCATCTCCTCCATACATTGTTCAAACGTTAAATCATGTTCGGTGAATGTTATTACGACCAATTCATCGGCATTTTGGTGGGGTACCCTTGCACTCATCACATTGGCGATCATAAATTCGGATGGGCATCTCATATCTCCCTCTTACACACACGCCCATAAGGCTTCCTTCCATTCTTCCCCAATCTGAGCCATTGGGACGTTGAATTCCAAAAGGTTCACAGGTGTAGGCTCCTCGAACTCAATCATATTAATGCCTTGGTTGTTGGGGAAAGGGTTATTAATCACGCTCGGGCCACGGGGGTGTTCAAGTTTTCCTTTGTCGATGAGGTCGAGGATGATGCGTTTTATTATGGAGCAATCATCGGTATTGTGGCCATGATAATTGTGGAAGGCGCATCTTTGTTTTGGTCAAAGGGTTTCTCGAGATTCCTTGGCTGATAGTTGACCAAAGGTTTTACAAGCCTTGCTTGACTAACCCTTCGAATACCTTACTTATAGGCATTCCGAAATCCTCAAACCTTACGTACTGACGCCTTTCTGCAGTCCCACCCTTTTGAGAGGCTTGCCGTGAGCTTCCTTCTTGGATGCTGTTAACCGTTCCCAGGGTTTCTTTCCCTTTACCGGTGGTCGGAGGGCGGTACCTATAAGAGTTTCTGCTATTTTGGGCCGGAGACTGTTCATTGAGAGCCTTCTCAAATTTGGATCATGCGGTTACCATGGCTCGGAGATTGGGGTAGAAGTGGTGGCTGATCAAAGCTCGCAGTTGGGGTTTCAAGCATGACTGAAATATATCCAACTGTTCATCCTCGGTGGGAGGATTGGAAATTTCTCCCAATTTGTAGTTCCATCTTTTGTAAAACTCACTGATCGGCTCTTCGGTCTTTTGCAGTGTGCTTTGCAAATCGGTGCAATTGGTTTCCCACTCCAAGTTAGAACGGTACTTGGTGAGGAATGCTTCCTTAATCCGGTCCCATATGGTTCGAGACTCATCCTTTAAGTTGAAGAACCATTTAAGTGCATTTCCCCTTAAGGACAACTGAAAGTGATCAGCCATTTGCTGCACGGTGCAACCTTTCGCCCTCATTGCCAAGGTGTAGGCGTTGAGGTGAGTCTGGGGACAGGCGGTCCCGTCAAATCTGTCAATTTCCGGCATTTTGAATCGATAAGGAAGGGGGACGACCTTATCGGGGTCCGTGACTCCCGAGGTGAACTTCTTCTCGTTCATTCCCTCGAACCTTTCCTCCATTTGTTTCAGCTTCTCAACTATCCATCCCACTTGAGGGTCCACATGGGGGTTGGAGTTGACGGATCCCATGATTTGACTTGTTAATGGTACTGCGTTGGGAGGTGAAGTGGTGGAGGGAACTATCGGAGGAGGATTTGTAGGTGGCAAGTGGGTGTAGACATACCCTGGCGCCAGGTTGCTTGTTGGGATATATGGTGGGGTAGTTTTGGATGTTTGGGCCATCGGGTAGTAGAGTGGGTAAGGCACTTCTCTAGAGATGGTTGGCAGGGCCGGAGGTGGCAAGCCGGCAGTAGCTGGGGCCAAGGGTGCTTGACTGTTTGGGACCGTGTCATATGGATTGAACCCCGGTGGGTACATGGAAGCGACACCCGATGGGACAAGGGGAACATGAGTGATGGGCACATTTTGATGAGTGGCGGTTTGGGATGCGGGATGTGAGGTCCCCACATTTGGGTAAGTTTGAGGGGGCGGGACCCGACTGTACCCTTGAGGCGGCACATTCTCAATTCCTTCCTCGTCAGTGAATTCCACAAAGCCTCCATCATTTTCAAACACAACGGCTACCCCTTTCTGTCTCATGATCTCCGTAACCCTGTTCTGCATATCCTCGAGGCGTTTTCTGTCATTCTCTTCCCAGGCCCTGGCGGCCTCTAAAGCCTGTACCAACTCTTCCCTGCTAAGACCGTTCGGATCCGTGGCATTGTCACCCCCACTAGTACTTCCTGCCGGGCTAGTCATTTGGAAAAACCTTAATGAAGTCGATGAACTGTCCGACTCTGCACTAATCAGGCGATGACCCGGAACTCTGACCCACTTTTTATGCACTGCGGAGAAGGAGGTTTATTCCAGACTCAGGTATGGACTCGGGTCGGTGTTTAGGGGCAGACAGGCTTTAGGCTCATGCAACATGAAAGTTTATTATTATTGATTAATTATGTTCACGTTTACTTAAAAATGATTTATTCCTAACTGGTTGGAAAAGATCGCTCTTCTTTTTTCGCAACTAATCTAATCCTGGATCAGTGGACGCCATCACTACGCCTATAAACCCCTCGTTTTTCACTTGTATTGCACGCTCCCAAGGACGGACTATCCCGAGCGAGGGTCCTATAGGGCACGCGGCTTCCACCGATCAAAAGAAGTGAACCTAGGGTCTAGTGCATCGTAAAGTTCCTAATACGCGGGTCATTCTAATCATGGTTAAGCCCCAGTCGGAATCAAGACTTTCCCCCGAAGGCTACACCGAAGGCTGCGCCGATATTCCGTCATGACCTCATTTTGAATGAGGCGTCTCGATCCTTGACCATGGGCTTAAGGATTATTAAAATAACTCATTCATTAGGGCTTAACGACACAGTGTCACCCTATCCTTAGTACATGGCCCTCGCTAATTGCGGTCGTCACTAACACACGAGTTGGAGGCTGGTTAGGCCACGCTTGCATTTCATCAAGGAGTCATAACTCGGGCATTAATTTGGCCACAATTAGCTTTGAGCACGTATCAAGGATGTGGTGACGTGAACTAGACCAAAAACCAACCATAGTCACGGTATTTGTGTGTCACGGACAAGTGTGGTTGACTCGGTTCGGAAGGGAAGGTGGGATGGACCCGTGCGCGCATCGAAGGGAACAAGAGCGCCCAACGAGCTGCATCGTGGCATCCACCCCGAGTTTAAAGGGTATTTGGAATGTGCACGGTCAAGTGCGCGTAGTGTGAAGTCATTCTATGCTCCTTTTTTGGGTAAAAAGAGAGATTTTCAATTCGTTTTTCGATATCATGAGCATGGCATAAGCAAGATATGAACAAGTATGAACAAGCATGAATTGAGCAATCTATACACAACAAATCAAAGAATATAAGCAAACAAAGACCAAAACTTGTACATGTACCAAGTTGTGCACAAGAAAGAATTTTGAATCAAACTTTTGCAAAAGAAATATTTTACATTGAAACCCTTTTATACAAAGCAATTTGTGCACAACGAGGAGACTCAAGAAAACCCTTACAAAAAAGGGTTATGCACGACGAGGTTTTGAAAACCATTTTATTGACAAAAGATCGTGCATAACCAAGTTTTATTACCTTTTAAAACCAAGTTTTGGCCAAAAGAATGAAGGTAATGTGCACAAGTAAGACTGTAAATTTGGAACCTGGACAAGCAGAAGCAGAGGGGGCACCCAGAATGTTGTAGCCCTGCACCAAACTGTTAATTGGCAACATTCTGGTCCCTACCCAAAGTAGCCGTACGGCTAAAGCAAGAGGGTGAAGATTTTTCTCAGTTTCTCCAACTTCTGATCATCAAGCCCCAGCTTATTGTGTTTCCAGAACGTAGGTACTCAAAACTGTTCAAACAGAAACAGCAAACACACACAAATATGCAAGAAGTCAACTAACGGGAACGGGAGTTTGACCCACACAAGAATGCCCCCGAACCTTCTAGAAAGAAGTCCGAAAGCACTCTACTCCCCAGCGGAGTCGCCACTGTAAGGATCCCGTCCTCGGGGGGCGAAACAAGCGAGGTTCGCTTGAGGACAAAATGCCAAACACGGGAAGCGGTCAAATTTAACGGAGTCGCCACATTTTGTTAATTTTAAACCCAACAAAATGACAAAGGTTTGAGTTCAAAGGTTCGGAGGTCAGGTTACAACTTGGGAGGAGTTTTTACGTCCTCTCAAGTTGCCTCGGACAAAGCCGAGTCTCCCTAAGTTAGTTAAAATGTGCATACGTGTGTGTGTGTGTATTTAACGGAAAAATTCTGTCGTTCATTTTATTTGAGAAAACTCGGCTGAAAAGGGGTCCTTGAGTGATAAGATAAAGGTCAGAGGGCAAAACAGACAATTTTGCCCTCCTACCTGAAGTAGCTGTACGGCTGGAGGAGGAAATTCTGGGGTTTTACAGTTTGCTCAAGAACAGTCCAGTTCAGAACAGAAACAGGGTATTCTGTCTGAAGCTGGACAAACTGTTTGTGATCCCAGTTTGCAAGAAATCATTTTACAAGTCTTATAGCATCATTCCTATGCTAAATGATCATCACTTGGTTCCCCAAAACAAGTATTTGGTTGTGATCATGAGCAATCATAGGAGAAAATCAAGAAAGTTGATAAGTGTCCCCTTTGGACCAAAGTTGGTCATTTGGTGAATAAAGATTGGAACTTTATCACCAAGATGACATTTTATGACTTAAAATCCTTCCAAGAGTCAAAATAACACATAAATATTGAATCTTTATGACCCAAAAGTGGGATTTTGAGGCTAAACCAAAGAGGAAACTGATGGACACTAAGGTTCCACCATCCTCATGATTATCATGGTCAAACAAGCACAACATTTAAATAAATAAAGAATGTAAATGACAATCAACAAGTCTATGAGTGTCTAGGTTTAGAACCTCTTCCATACAAAGTATGGAGGGCACCTTGGAACTTCTCATAACTTGGACAAGATAGTAATATAATAGATAGATATGTAGTGCTTGATAATGGACAAGTCTTGCAAGAAACAAAAGGTGCTTGAAATGGACAAGTCTTTGCATGAATGAATAGTAAATACATGTATAACCAAGATATGAGAAATAAAATAGGAGTAAGATAAAGAGAAAGGAGGGGGGAGGTGGCTTTCCCTATGATGGTTAAGGCCAATCTTCCTTTCTTCTCTCCTTTTTTGTATGTGATCACTCTCACTCTTTCTCTGTGGCAATTCCAGCAGAGTGACCTCTCTAATGTGTATTTCTCCCCCCTGAAATGATCAGCAAGGGGTTCTATTTATAGGGACTGAGGGCACCCAAACCAGCTGTACGGCTAGGCCCCTCTAGTCCCCAAAGCATCCGTACGGCTCAGCCTGGCGAGCTTCTGGATTTTTCCAATTTTATACCAGAGTAGTCCTGGAATTTATAGTTTATCCTAGGAAGGTCCTGGCTTATCAGCTTATCCCTGAAACGGTGCTAAGGCTACCTCTAAGATAGTTCGGTTTCAGATTCGGGTACTTACAGGGACGTAAGACCAGTTTTCCAGTCAATCTCCCCAAAGATGGAGTTGACCCCGGTCAAGCTATGACTTAGAATAGTCGTTATAGGCAAGAGCCTTTGTCCCGGCAGTCCTTAGAGGGACGTAAGACCAGTTTTCCCGTCAATCTCCCCAAAGATGGAGTTGACCCCGGTCAAGCTATGACTTAGAATAGTCGTTATAGACTAGAGCCTTTGTCATGGCAGTCTTTAAAGGGACGTAAGACCAGTTTTCCCATCAATCTCCCCAAAGATGGAGTTGACCGGTCAAGCTATGACTTAGAATAGTCGTTATAGGCTAGAGCCTTTGTCCCGGCAGTCCTTATAGGGACGTAAAACCAGTTTTCCCGTCAATCTCCCAAAGATGGAGTTGACCCCAGTCAAGCTATGACTTAGAATAGTCATTATAGGCTAGAGCCTTTGTCCCGGCAGTCCTTAGAGGGACGTAAGACCAGTTTTCCCGTCAATCTCCCCAAAGATGGAGTTGACCCCGGTCAAGCTATGACTTAGAATAGTCATTATAGGCTAGAGCCTTTGTCCCGGCAGTCCTTAGAGGGACGTAAGACCAGTTTTCCCATCAATCTCCCCAAAGATGGAGTTGACCCCGGTCAAGCTATGACTTAGAATAGTCGTTATAGGCTAGAGCCTTTGTCCCGGCCGTCCTTAGAGGGACGTAAGACCAGTTCTCCCGTCAATCTCCCCAAATATGGAGTTGACCCCGGTCAAGCTATGACTTAGAATAGTCGTTATAGGCTAGAGCCTTTGTCCCGGCAGTCCTTAGAGGGACGTAAGACCAGTTTTCCCGTCAATCTCCCCGAAGATGGAGTTGACCCGGTCAAGCTATGACTTAGAATAGTCGTTATAGGCTAGAGCCTTTGTCTCGGCAGTCCTTAGAGGGACGTAAGACCAGTTTTCCCGTCAATCTCCCCAAAGATGGAGTTGACCCCGGTCAAGCTATGACTTAGAATAGTCGTTATAGGCTAGAGCCTTTGTCCCGGCAGTCCTTAGAGGGACGTAAGACCAATTTTCCCGTCAATCTCCCCAAAGATGGAGTTGACCCCGGTCAAGCTATAACTTAGAATAGTCGTTATAGGCTAGAGCCTTTATCCCGGCAGTCTTTAGAGGGACGTAAGACCAGTTTTCCCGTCAATCTCCCCAAAGATGGAGTTGACCCCGATCAAGCTATGACTTAGAATAGTCGTTATAGGCTAGAGCCTTTGTCTCGGCAATGCTTAGAGGGACGTAAGACCAGTTTTCCCGTCAATCTCCCCAAAGATGGAGTTGACCCCAGTCAAGCTATGACATAGAATAGTCGTTATAGACTAGATCCTTTGTCCCGGCAGTCCTTAGAGGGACGTAAGACCAGTTTTCCCGTCAATCTCCCCAAATATGGAGTTGACCCCGGTCAAGCTATGACTTAGAATAGTCGTTATAGGCTAGAGCCTTTGTCCCGGCAGTCCTTAGAGGGACGTAAGACCAGTTTTCCCGTCAATCTCCCGAAGATGGAGTTGACCCAGTCAAGCTTGGACTTAGAATAGTCACCATAGGCCGTCCCCGACGTAAGCCCAGTAAAAATCTGTCCCGTGTAAGTCAACCCTCTCCTATAGAGTCAAGTTGATCGTATCCCCAGCAAGTCAACCCTCTCCCATAGAGCCAAGTTGACCATGTCTCGCCTCTGACCCCGAGAGTCATGCCTCCTTGCGGATCTAAGTAACCCCGCGTACCTCCGAACTACGTTAGGCTTGATTCCCCACGAACGGGATACGTAGGAATCCTATACCACTAGGTCCAGCCATGCAACCAAAATCGGTTAAAGCCGTCGTCCCGTCAGATTGGGATGCTTATTTCTATCGACAACCCCGCTCATTCGAAGTGACGTTGCCGAGGGGCTCTGTAAGTACCCCAATCTGAAACCTACCTATCTTAGAGGTAGCCTTAGCACCGTTTCAGGGATAAGCTAATAGGCAAGGACCTCCCTAGGATAAGCTATAAATTCCAGGACTACTCTTGTATAAAATTGGAAAAATCCAGGAGCTCGCCAAGCTGAGCCGTACGGATGCTTTGGGTACTAGAGGGGCCTAGCCGTACGGCTGGTTTGGGCACCCTCAGTCCCTATAAATAGATCCCCTTGCTGATCATTTCAAGGGGGGGGAGAAACATTAGAACTAAGGTTACTCTGTCGAATTCACCTCAGAATAGTGTGAGTAAGAGTGAACAAAGAGTGAAAGAGAGAAAGGAAGATTGGCCTAAACCAAGATAGGTAAAGCCACCTTCTCCCCCTCCCTTCTCTTCATCTAAGAACTCTATTTATCTTTGATCTTGTCATTTATTGTTGATCTTTACATTCTTGCAAGTCTTGTCCATTCAAGCAATATACATATATCTATTACTATTTAATTTCCTAGTCCAAGCCATGAGATGATCAAAGGTGCCCTCCATACTTTGTGTGGAAGAGGTTCAAACCTAGTTTGATCATGGCTTGTTGATTGTTCATTTACATTCTTGTCATGGATGATGCTCTTGTTGTTCATTTTGCTCATTTTAAGCTATGATGATCATGTTGAGGATAAAGTCTCAATCTTTATCCTCATCACCTTGATCTAGCCCAAAGTTCCCAAGTTTGGGTAATAAAGATCCAATCTTTATGGTTTGTTCTTGTCCCTAAAGGATTAATCTTGCCTAGAAGAGCCATTTTGATGGTAAAGTTTCAATCTTTACTCATCAAATGGTCACTATGGCTCAAAAGGACATATTGGCCACCTTTTCATGTTTCTCCCATGATTGCCTTTGATCATGCCCAAACTCTTGTTTTGGGAGGTTCTTTGATGATCAAATGGCATAGGAATGAGTTGTTAATGTTGTTTTGTGTTGGAATAACAAACTGGAATCAGAACAGTTTGGTCCAGTTCAAGCGGAATGCTCTGTTTCTGCCTGGAACTGGACTGTTGCTTGAACAAACTGTAAAATCCCAGGAGTGGTCTCCCCATCCGTACGGCTACTTTGGCCGTATGGGGAGATTGACCATTTTGCCCTTCTGTCTTCTGTTTTCTTGTCAAACAAACCCTTTTTCAGTTGAAAAGATGAATAAAAAGTTAAAACAAAGATTTTCCGTTAAAACACACACACACACATGCACTTTTGTTAACTAACAAGGGAGACTCAGCTTTGTCCGAGGCAACTTGGGAGGACGTAAAAACTCTTCCCAAGTTGTAACCTGATCTCCGAACCTTTGAACTCAAACCTTTGTCATTTTGTTGGGTTTAAAATTAACAAAATGTGGCGACTCCGTTAAATTGGTCCGGTTCCCGCGTTTGGTATTTCGCCCTTGAAACGTGCTCGTGTTTTTTTTTTTGGGGCGGGATCCTTACAGTGGGCAGGGTAGGCGCTGGCCCAGGGCCCATAGTGGTAAGGGGACCAAATTTTATAGTTATGTATATATATTGTATAAGTCATATTTATTAATTATTTTAAAGTAATTTTTTTAACACTGATGTTTCATTAAAACAATTAGACATTGTATGTGTGTCTATATATATATATATATATATATATATATATATATATATACCGAAGCCGCTGACATCAGCAATGCCATATGACATATTCTTGTGAAAATTTTACCCTGCAACTATTACTATTTTTTGTATAAATTCATTTAGTTATTGAGCTTAACAAATTTATATATACCCAATAAATTTAATCCTAAAAATGAAGGTGGTGTAAATTTAGTATTTAATATACGTCCCGATTTAAATAACTTTTTTTCTCAAAAGTAATTCTCTTAATGATTTTTTTTACCATTATTTTCATAAAAGATGTAAACAAGTTTTACACTAAAGCGAGCATTTAAAAAATTTTTCATGAGATTTTCTGTAACGACCCCAAAAATCCGTTTTATTTATTTTATAATTATTTTATATTTTTGAGAATTTTAATTTAAAATTATGTGTGCATTTTATGTGTTGCATAATATTTCATAATTTGCACATCTTGATTGATTATTTGTGTTAGTTAAAGTGTTAGAAGTAATATTTGTTTTGGGGAGTTAGTAGTGTTAGTGGGAAATTATGGGGGCTTTATTGAAAATGTGAGTTGAGGGGTTTAATTGTTATTAGTAAAACTAGGAGGGCTTTAGTTAAAATTAATTAATGGGTAAAAATATTTTCTTTACCTCTCTCTCCCTCTCAGTCGACTCACCATCTCTTTCAACTTTCCTTTTCTTTTGCTACCTCCATTGTTGTAGAAAGAAGCTAGGTAAGGTTTCTTCATTTTTATTTTTTCCTATTTTAATTTACTACTCTATTTTCAAATCTAATTATATATAAATGTTCAGGGTGTTGAATAGATTCTTTCTACCGATCAATATTATTTTTCTTGACACTTTTTTCGGAAAAATAGGTAAGTTACTAATCCCCCTTTTAAATGTTAAAATGGTCATAAACATGCTTTATATGCTTAATATGTTGAAAAAAAGATGTTTTAGTATACTTTTATATACTTGTAATTTTGGGACGGTAAAATAATATCTTTAGTTAAATGTTAAATAAATGTATTATAAAATTATACTATTACTTATGGGACGGGGAAAGAAGTGAAAGTATCCTAAAGTGGGTATATTGGTATATTAAAAATTATAATGATACTTGTGAAACGGAGGGAGTAGTAATAATTTGTTGCATGTGGGAAATGTTAATACAAATGGGTGTTGTAGTATTGTGAAAATATAGTAATGTTGTTGTACCTAATAAAATGGATATAAACATGTTATATATGCCTAGTAGGTTGTGAAATAATGTTTTGGGTATGTTTTATTTATACTTGTAAATTTGTGACAGAAAGAGTAGTATGGAAATGGTTTCTTGTTGGGTGTTAAAATTGTTTAAAGACTGAATTTGTAGTCTTTGTATTAGTGCAAATGTTAAGTGTTACAAGTACAAGTAATTTTGGGTTGTGAAACGAAATGAGTGAACTTTGGTTAAGTTTTGGTCTGCCAGGTGATGTGGGCGGCCGCCCAGAAAGGGCGTGCGGCCGCACATCTATCTGAAAGGTTTTACTCTTGGGACAGAGTATTTTGGGCGGCCGCACAGCCCTGTTTGGGCGACCGCCCAGTCATCTGAAAAGTTTAGAGTTTCCAAACCAAGGGATTTAAAGGTCAATCTTAGTCTAGTTTTTGGGTAGTGTCCTAAAGTAGTTAGATGGTTGTTGTGGATCACTAAAGTGGTAGAATTGGTTCCTTTGTGAACACAAGTGTTGTGAAATGTGAGTAATGGATTAAGTGAGCATTGTTGAACATTTTGTAATGTGTTGAATAGTTCATCTTCTTGATGTGTTTGGCATGGTTCCTTACATTGGAATCATTGTCCCTGATTGTTGTTTAAGCAAGTATTTCTATATGGTGCTTGCGTGTAAAGTCCAGCTGGTACTTTTGTGTGTGTTGGGCAGTGATAGGGATTATAATGGTCTCACGAGCCAAGTACATTATAAGGCTCCTATCATTGGTTTCCCATTTTTAACCCCCTTCCTTAGGCCAAAGGTTGGGCACTTTGGGTTATGACTTTGTGTCATTTTCCCCGTTGTTGTTGTTGTTGTTGTTGTTTGGTTCCGGAACCCGTCTCAGCTCTTCGATGCTGCTCAGTTGATGCCTCTCAGATGGCTATTGTTTGGTTTGAGAACCTTGGCTCAGTATCCACGTATGAGTGTTTATTTCCGCTTTATGTGTTGTATGATGAGTTGGTCGTTATTTCCAACCGGTATGGGACGGTTGGCGATAGGGAGGCTCTCATATTATGTGCTATATGCTATATGATCATTTGTGGTATCGTTCCTTTATGTTTTTCATATTAGCATGTAATGTAGTTGCATTTTAGTAACTTACTGAGATTTATTCTCACCCCTTATTTGTTTACCGTTTTAGATAAGGAGTCCAGGGAATAGGTCACAGCACAGGGAGGACGTCGGTAAAGAGATCTTTGGTAAGACTTTTGGGAAGTGGTGTGTATAAAGGATACATTATGTAAATGTAATACCTTTAGGGTAGTGTACCAGTGACTCAGTTATTTGTATCATCTCTTTTAGTAGGTGTTCGTGTTTGTAAATTTTATAGGTAAAGTTTGTTATAGCCAAGTGGCTAAGTACTCATTTGAGAAAGTTTGTTTTGTGACTTAAAGTCATGTTTTGGTAACGTGTTGGTTGTGTGAACCTTTTTATGAAAATATATTTCGAAAAATTTTCTTAGAGTTGCTTTACGACGTCTTCCTCGCGTGTCCCGGGCGTGGGGCCAAGTAGGACCACGGGTCGGGGCGCGACATTTTCACTTTTTAAATAGTGACGTGCTGTGACTTTTGTGACTTTTCCATATATTATATGACCTTTCTACATATTATCACCGTCATCTTAACTCTCAGAGTTATTATTGAAATTATAACTTTTAATAGCTTTACAATTCTTTTAATAAATTATATTTAAAATTTTATTATCATTATTGTTATTTATGCAAAACAAGTACATGGCACAGTTTCAAATATATTATAACCATAATCATTTTTACAATATTACTATTTTCTGTGCATTGCACGAGCATCACACTGTTTCAAAAAAAAATAAAAAACCAGTCGATTAAAAAAAAATTACTAAAAAAATAATATTAAAGGCCCTTAAATTTGACTTCGCCCCAGGCCCAAAAACTGTTAGGGACGGCCCTGATCGGGGATGTCAAGAGTGCTGAAGGTGTCTTTCGGTTGATGAATGAAAGGGGTGTCTTGAGAAATGTCATTACATATTCGCTGCTTATTAAAGGGTATTGCAAGCAGGGTAAGGTTGATGAGGTAGAGAAGGTGCTTCGGGGGGGATGAAGGGAAAGTATACATCATTGGTTTTGGATGAGCGTGCTTATGGGGTGTTGATAATTGGATTTTCTCAAATTGGTAGGATGGATGATGCGGTTCGAATTCGGGATGAGATGATAGGATTGGGCTTAAAGATGAACTTATTTATCTGCAATTCAATGATTGATGGGTATTGTAAGCTTGGCCAAGTTAGTAAAGCTGAAAGGTTTATGGTGAGTATGCAAAAGTGGAATTTAACGCTAGATTCTTACAGTTATAACACTTTACTGAATGGGTATTGCAGGGAAGGGCATACAACTGAGGCTTTCAAGTTTTGTGAGAAAATACATAATGATGGTGTAGAGATAAGTGTAGTAACTTATAACACTATTTTGAAAGGTTTTTGTCGACTTGGTTTATTTGATGATGCTTTGCACCTTTGGCATTCTATGCTGAAGAGAGGTTTATCTCCTAATGAAATTGGATATGGTATTCTCCTCGATATTCTTTTCAAAATGGGGGATTTTATGAATTTATGGAAACAGTTTCTTGCTAAGGGATTTACCAAATCTGGCATTGTTTTCAATACAATGCTTAATGGACTATGTAAGATGGGGAAGATGGTTGAAGCAGAACATGTCTTTGATAAGATGAAAGATCTAGGTTATGCACCTGATGGTATCTCGTATAGGAGTATAGGACCCTTGCAGATGGTTATTGTAAAGCCGGGGATGTCGATAAGGCTTTTCAAGTTAAGGATGTTATGGAAAGAGAAACAATTCCCGCATCTATTGAAATATATAACTCGCTGATTACTGGCCTTTTTAAAATAAGAAAGTTTAACAGAATATCATATATGTTGGATGAGATGTAAAACAGGCTAACAACCCCCAATATTGTAACATATAGAGCTCTTATTACTGGGTGGTGCAGAGAAGGGATGCTAGATAAATATATTAGGCTATTTTTGAGATGACAGAGAAGGGATTAACTCCTAATATTATTGTAATTAGCAGTATCATCAGCTGCATGTACAAGCTTGGAATGACCGATGATGCAAGTATGCTGTTGTAGAAGATAATGGATGTCGATATTGTCCCTGGACTTAAATCTAAGTCTGATATGAGACAACCGGATGTCCAGGACATTGCAAATTCACTTGATGGAGTAGCAAAAACTTCCCTTCTTCCGAACAATGTTGTATACAATGTAGCTATTGCAGGAATATGCAAATTTGGAAAAGTTGAAGATGCAGCAGCTTTTATCTCTGTGTTGACCAAATGAGGATTTACTCCAGATAGTTTTACTTACAGTATCATGTTCATGGTTTTTCAGTTGCTGGCAACATTGTTGAAGCTTTTAACTTACGGGATGAGATGATGGGGAAGGGTCTTCTTCCCGATATCACGATTTATAATGCCCTTATAAATGGCCTATGTAAATCAGGTAAGATTGATAGAGAAATTAGCCTATTTATGAAGCTTCACTTAAAAGGTGTGGCTCCTAATGTCATTACTTACAATACCTTGATTGATGGATATTGTAAAACGTGCAATATTCGTGAAGCCCTTCTATTGAAAGAGAAAATGATAGAAGCCGGGATTTCTCCTTCTGGTGTTACCTATTCTACTTTAATCAGTGCTTTCTGTAAAGAAGGTAATGTAAGCGAAGCTGCAGAACTTTTGGATCAGATGGTGAAGGCAGGTGTGGATCCTAACTTTGCTGCATACCGCACATTGATCGAAGGTCAGCTCAAGTCTAAAGCGAGAAATAAGATCTCTAATCTGCATGATATGATGTATATCAGGAATCTCTCTTGTGGTTTTATGTCCCAAAAAGAGATGGATTTGACATAATTTTTGGCTTACAACAGAGCTACTAAATCGAGTAACTTGTCTGAAGTTGTATGTTAATGCAACTTGTTGATAGTTGTGACCTGCAGTCAATTTTCTGGGGATGGCGTGACTTGAGTGAACCCGCAGTTGCGCTCTCAAGCAAGCATTGATGTCTCTATTTAATGGTGTGAAAGACAACGTGTTTTTATTAATGACATCTGGGAGCTCCAGGTATTATTGACTTTAGGCCAACTGCAGTTATTTATTGCTCCCTCTATCAAAATATGACTGCCCATTTTGTTTTTGATGACAGCCATTTTGGGATGCAGGGAGTATCAATGTTCATTGATTTATATTTTCTTCTATATCCTGAGTGCAGAAGACCTCTTTGATGGCAGTCTGCTCTTGTCACACTAGGGGGTGATTTGCTTTCGTACTTGTCATCCACAAATTCATTGGGTACCCACTGCCATAAATTTGAGGAAGCAGTTGCTCTTCACGCAAAAACTGCCTAGAGGTTATTTTCCTGACTTTGTTTCCATACTATTTTATAGAGCAGTTGATACCATGATTGTTGATAGTACAAATTATTGTTTATGGGACAAATTATTCTTTTGTCTTGCATCCCTCCTTACATTTACAAATTGAATTGCACTCAAAATGTTGGTGTGCCACTTTGTAGTTTTGGGAATCAGAGATCAGCGGAGCCTTGGTCTCTTTTGAGATGATACTACTTTAAATTGGGGATTATGCTGATATGCATAGGTGTGTATAAATCCCAATTTGTAAAATGATAATTTTCCTTCTCCTATATTATGCAAAATAAATTACCGGAGTTTGGAAACATGCCAACATACCATAGTCTGAAAACATGCAACATACTTTATACAATTGTGTTTCACTGCTTAAGTTTTGGTTTGTAGGCACCTGCCATTAATCTCAATGCCAGCAATTGTTTGACATAATACCCAAAAAGAAATGTCTGGAAGATGCGACCCTCTATCTCTCCATGCTTAGACTTTATGCTGTTATATACGAGTCTCACATATTCTAAACCATTGTTGCTATTATATGTCTCATCCTACCCCCCCCCCCCCCCCCATCCTCCTTCCCCAAAAAGATTGTCCCATTTGACATCCATCTTGAAATTCCTCTGCAACCAAAATGTAAGTGGGACAATCTTTTTTGGATGGAGGGAATATCTAATTCTAACTTAGTCTGGAAATTAGATTTATATTTAGCCTTAAAAGCCATTTCTTAACGTAGTATGCTGGCTCGTAAGATATAATATCCTCTCCAAAACACCAGCTTTAGGTGCAAGATAGCCCTGGACATTGTCTTTAAGTTACTAATGGGGGATGATGAAAGAAGTGATGACCTCCCCAGAGAGATCTCTTGTTCAACTTTAGACCCAATCAACATAGGAAGTTATATTGTGTCAAACGTATTTACATACCGTCCGTCCCACTCAAATTTACACACTTTGGGCCAAGCACGAGAATTAAGGAAACGTGTATAATATTGGTAGTGGGGGTAGGTGTTGTAATGACAAGTGGGGTTGGAAATTGGAGTTGTAAGTGGGGTAGGAATTGTAAGTGCGGTGGTTGTTGTGTGTATGACTAATAGGCCCCACTGAGTAAAGAAGTATTATTTTGCGGGTTGTGTCATTCAAATGTATTACCCAAAGAGGTCGCATTCACACCCCCGTTTGATTACCGTGGGACATAAGAGTATATCTTATTACTATATCGTACATCAAGTCATCTGTTTGAGATCGTGGATTCAGATTAGTCGAATTCTACGACAAAAGTAATGTGTTTCCCAAATTTGTTTAGCCTTTGTTGATTAAATTTAAGGAAGTAATTGATAAAAATGACACTATTCGTAAGAAATATTGAGACATACATTATGCGGACTTGTTAAACAAAGGACTCGATTTTGGGATGGAAATAATTTAGTTTTGTTAGACAAGGCATTTGTTCCAATATAATTTATTTCTGGTGCTTTATACCTGTACTTCAAGCAGAAGAATGAACAAAAGAAAGTTTCACTAACATAATGGAAAACAAACATATAAGAGTAGGAAATGTTGTAAAAAACCGGAAACATTGGCCAATGTTTCTTGTTTTGTTGGATATAGAAATACTGGAGAGTGGAGATGTAAAGTGTTGGTTCTCTAGATTAAAGGGTTGAGGTTTGGTTTATTATACTCTGACGATTTGCATGAAAGAAGAATGAGCAGTAGGGCAATTTTGGAGTTTCTCTTAATATTTGAGGATTCCTTATAATGTAGCGTGTGAGACGGTGGTTGACATGATACTGCATCAATCTCTAATGAAGGTATCCTTTAATTTTGACTGCGTTATTTCAATGGGGTTATATGGGCATTCATAACCAATAGGTAAATTAAGGACCACTTTGGGTTATCGGAGCGTGGAACATATAGGGAGAGAAAAAAAAGGTTGACATGTGTATGGATATATTTTTTTTTGCATTCCCTCTATAGATTGTAAGGAATACTATAGCTAATGAAATACTAGAATTTCATGATAACACCCTTTCAGTTGATGAAATGGAAGGCATAGATTTTGGAGGTATAGACCTATTCGCGCTTGCGGCGGACAATGAAAACCATAAGGTTTTCGTAGTGAGAAAAACAAATGATTAAAGGGAGCTGACGAACCAATTTCTAGTATGCGTTCGGATGGGGAGGATAAAGGTGGTAGTAATTTTTATTGGACAACTGTGCTCTGTTATATTGTTTGTCAGAAAGGTTAGAGGAAAAAGACTGAATATATTTTTGGTGGAGTTGGTGTTTTTTGTTATTGGTCATTCTCGATATAATGTCATTGTTCGTGTAATATGAGCATAATTTCAACATATATGGACTGCGAGTGGGAGGCTGAACAGTAGATGGTTTTTTTAAGGGAAATAGAAGTAGTTGGTGTGGCTAGGATTTGATGAAAATGAGAATGACTTCTGATGATTAGTAGCCATTGTAAATGATGAGGTTATGGCTATGGGGATGGGTATGAGATTAATACTCGCTTTGCTTTTAAATGAATGTCCATTTTTTGTGAAGTTTCTTAATCCTCTTTGCCAATCAAGCTCTAGTTTAAGCTTGAACTCGTGATGTTTTATGGTAAGATTGTGTCACAGGCGCAGAAATTGAAAAATAAGGCGCAAGATGAAAAGGAAGGGGCGCATGAGTGGAGTGTTGGGTATGGAAGAAGTGGAATGGTGCTGGGCGCAATTGGGACGGAGACTGAGGTAGGCGCATGTTAGGAATTGTAGAGGAGGCATAGGATAGAGCTAAGGTTGGGGTGCTATGTTAGGCGCATTGTAATGTAGTTGGAGTAGAATTAGGCGCATGTTATTTTTGAGCTAGGCGCACAAGTGGAGCAATGGGGCTCAGGAGAAATTGGCATGTGGATCCAATCCGTGTTGGCACTTAGCACGTGAAGCCGTTATAACAGAAATCACATGGGTCATGTGACTGCACATGGAGCACGTGAATTTGCATAAGGATCACGTGTTATGAGCCTATATAAGGAGAGGTCGGGTTCCTAAAGAAAAAGGTCGATGATTGAAGAAATTTCTTATTGCTTAGTTTTTATAATAGTTTAGCCATAGTTGTAATTTCATTTCTGCTTTGTAATTTCGATTCCCAGTAAATCAAAAAATCGTCCCAAAAAATAGTCTCTGCTCTTGTTTGTGATTTTGTGAATTGCCATTGATTTTAGTGAGCTAGTTCATCTGCTCCCTCAAATCTATCCTTGTTGAATTTTCATTGTTTCTTCTGGGAGTGAAGCCCATTACAGCTGGTATCAGAGCTTTCGATCCACAGAGTGGCAGCGAAGATGGCAGATGCAACCAGTTGGAAGGAGATGGATCGAAGGTTTGAAATGAGTGAGAAGAAGGTTGATGATTTGAGCCAGAGATTTGAAGATCTGGGCAAACAAGTAGACCATAGATTTGAAGATCTGGGCAAGCAAGTAAACTAGAGATTTGAAACGGTGGAGAGTGCTATTGGTAAGATGATGAACATGTTCATGGAGATGAATGCTCAAAAGGATAATGCATCGAAGGGAAAGAATAAGGTGGAGAATCAAGGAGGCTTCCATCTTAACATGGGTGGCTCTGTTCATGATAGACCAGATTTAAAGCAAAATCAAAGGTATAATTCAACTCCACCTCCATCCAATCACACTACTACACCATTTATCCATATCACAACACCATCTCCATCTTATGTTTCTGCACCCATAAACACTCGATCTCAGCCAATTCCACCATTCAACACTACTATGCATGTTAATGCAGCTCCTTATACCCCAATCAACCAAAATCAATTTCCCCCCAATTTTAACCTCAATTTCCACCATACTGTGAATACGCTCGATTGAAAATTGAGAGTCTCCACGTTGTTTTATTTGTAGTTAAAACATTAAGAAAACCATTTATGAGAATAATAGGGTTCAGGGGTCAAATTATAATAAGAGAAGAATATTAATGTGATCACTCCTAGTGCCCGTTGAATCGGTCTTTCTATCATGATCAATGTGTGTGTGTGTGTGTGTTAGTGATTGAGACCAGATCCGAAGATTGCCTACATTATTCTCATCATGAGAAGCTCAGATCGGTGTAGTTCATTGATGAATTAGAATGGGGAGAGATAAAGCGGGATCATGCATAAAAAGGGGGAATTAGGTTTACAAGTATTTCCTAGATCATGTTAGGGTTTGATGAAACCCTAGGATCATCATTGGCTATGGCATGTGCACATAAATAGGGATTACAATCCTAGATCTAGCATATTATGCCTGATAAGTCGTAAATATAGCATTATAATAAGAACATCATGAATACATATGAATGAACACATAAACATGAAGATCACTACCCTAGTTATAGCATTATGTAAGTAATATGTGACCTAGATCTAGTGCGGGTTTCGTGGAAACCCTAGATCATCATCGGTCAAGAATATGAACGATGAACAAAACCCTAGATCTAATAATATATGAATGAATATAATAGATCTAAGTAATTGAGTAGTAAGAACGCGTTACCAAACCGATTAAAGAGGCTTTGAAGGTTGAATCTTCACTCCTTTGGTTGAATGGCGGTATTGGATCTCTTTGATGATCAAAGCAAGATCAAAGAGAGGGTTTTGAGAGGGAGAGGGAGAGGCTGAGAAGAGCTTCTATGAGGGTTTTCCCGTAGGTTTATTGTGTGATCAATAGGCTGAGAGGAAGGGCCTATTTATAGGTTTTTGGGCCGGCAGAAGTGGCCGCGCGGAAACTCCCAGACTGGCCGCGTGGCCAGTCTTTCCGGATCGCGTGGTTATCTAGATCTCAGTGAATCCTTATCATTTTATTATCGAGATTGATCAATATCCTGATAAATTTTGACCTAGAACTGATTTCATCCCACTAGAACTCTGGAAAGCTGTCGGATAAGTCCCTGTCAGGTTTTTATTGCCTAAAAGGTCCTCAGAGGCTCCTAAATGTCTAGGAAGGCATAAATATTCAGATCGGGTACTAACAGTAGCCCCTCGGCGACGCTTCTTGCAAGGCATGGAGGATCGTCGATTAAGAAATGAACTGATCTGAAACATGAGTTTCCAAATCGAGGGAGAGAAAAGTGAGAAGGTGACCAGGTTACTGAACCTATGTCAGGCTACCTACGTATCCAAAGGGAATCAAGCCAATCGTAGTTCAAGAACTGAGGGAGAAAGAAACGAGACATTGCCTTCTGCTAGGGATAGACAAATATTCGTAAAGCAATAAAGTCGTGTGAACCCTACTGGGGGAAAAAGAAAAAAAGAAATGAGACATCAACCTACTACTGGGGATAACAATCATACGGGCACTATCCTGTATGAAGACCGAACATTCATAAGCAATAAAGTCGTTGCATGGACTCTATTGGGGAAATGAGGTGGGGCCATACGCACGGTACGACAAGAAGTTTTAAGAATCGAGAAAAAAATTAGGAATGGATTCTAAATTCCTATAGAGAGCGCGTAATAGAATAATTTCTCGACAAACTACGGTACCTATAGAGGTATAGTCCTCAGGATCGCAGAATTCGGTAACAGGTAACGCTGATTGTTTAGAGCTCGCACGGGTTACGCCAATAACTTTCTCAATCGGGTGCAGGATTCTCAGGATTGATTTGGTTATTAAATAAAGGATTTACGATGGTTTCCTTAATCCTCTTTAGGGTTTATGGACGTTTCCCACCTTTAATTTATAATTTTTTGGGTTTATGGACGTTTCCCACCTCCAATTATAGATTGATTTAATAAAGAATTTAAGATAGTTTCTTTAATCCGCTTTAGGGTTATGGACGTTTCCCACCTCCAATTTATAATTTTTTGGGTTTATGGACGTTTCCCACCTCCAATTATAGATTGATTTAATAAAGAATTTAAGACGGTTTCTTTAATCCGCTTTAGGGTTTATGGACGTTTCCCACCTTCAATTTATAATTTTTTGGGTTTATGGACGTTTCCCACCTCCAATTATAGATTGATTTAATAAAGAATTTAAGACGGTTTCTTTAATCCGCTTTAGGGTTTACAGACGTTTCACACCTTCAATTTATAATTTTTTGGGTTTATGGACGTTTCTCACCTCCAATTATAGATTGATTTAATAAAGAATTTACGATGGTTTCTTTAATCCGCTTACAATCCTAATTTAGGGGTTTACGGATGTTTCCCACCTTCCATTATAGATTGATAAAGAATTTACGATGGTTTCTTTAATCCGCTTTAGGGTTTATGGACGTTTCCCACCTCCAATTATAATTTTAGGGTTTATGGACGTTTCCCACCTCCAATTATAGATTGCTTTGGTAATTTCTTGAGGTCTTCCGGACCCAATTTTGGTAATTTCTTGAGGTCTTCTGAACCCAATTTGATTGATTTTGGAAATTTATTGAGGTCTTCCGGACCCAAGGGGCGGGCTAGAGACAAGTCCTAGAGATCGCGGTGTTTTGCAATGTATTTTAGTATAAGTGTATGATTGTAACACTTTTAGCGTTTTTAATGTGATAAGATCATTGGTTGTAACTCGGAGGACAACATATGTGAGTGATCGCAAGTTTGGAGGATCACAGTAGAGAGCATGTGAAGTAGGGAGATTGTTGATGTAAGGTACCTTTTGTTTAGGTTTTAAGCATTGTTGTTAGAGGAGTTTTGAGTGTAATTACCTATAGTCTAGGGTTTTGAGTTTTGATTGTTTGAGTTTAGAGATGTTTTGGATGTGAATTTCCCAATGTTGAACGTAAGGATTCTGATTGTGAATTACCCAAAGTTTTGGGGGTTAAGTGAATTGTAGAAATTTAGTTATGTTTTACCCATAGTTTGGGGTTTAAATGATTTTTCTTTGATCGTAAAGATTTGAATTACAAAGGTCCCAATTTTGGGGTTTAAGTTAATTCTTGTTGATTTGTAAGAATTGTAATTGTAAATTACCCAAGTTCGGGGTTTAAGAGTCTTAATGTTGACCGTAGAGGGTTTTAATTCGTAAATTATTCTTAGTAAAGGACTTGATTGTAAGTTCTTTTGGAGCGGGGGGATTGATGGTAATTTTCCTTGAATGAAGGGTATAATTGTATTTTTCCCAAAGTTTGGGGTTTTGTTGATTGATTTGTGAAGTGGAAGTGCTTTATAGTAAATTACCCAAAGTTACGGGGTTTTAATTGAATTAGTATTTTGAATGTAGAGGCTTACTCGTGATTTACCCATAGTTTGGGGTTTAATGTCCTAATTTTTTATTGTAAATTGCTTTGAATGAAAAGGCTTGGTTGTTAATTATTTTAAGTGAGAGACTTGATTGTAAGTTACCCAAAGTTTGGGGTTTTAAGTGAATCGACGTTGAGTGTGAGAGATTTATTTGTATTTTACCCAAGGTTTGAGGTTTGAATGTATTGTGAGGGGTTGACCGATTTGACCCAAATTGATTGAGTATTTTTTTGAAATGTATTGATTTAGGTGGTTTTGTTGAAAAACGCAAACTTTGTGTTAAGCAATTTTTTGGTCCGAAAATGTTGTAATCTTTGACCGATCTTTGACTTGGTTGACTTTGTTAAAAGTGCTTTTTGTGTTGTTTGACTTTTGTTAGAGTATAGGGATGTAATGTACATTAGTGTTTCGTTGAGAAAGCTTATTTTGGATGAAGTTATATTTTTGTCCGTTAATTATTGCAATGTTTTTTGGACTTGTTTGGAGTTAACTTGTCTTGTCCTAGGTAGACTAGGGTTTTTATTGTGAGCTGTTTATAGCATATGTGCTAAAGTATTCATTTGGGACATTTTGGTATTTCCTAATGCGACAATTTACATTTACACATACTCATGAAATAAATTGCTAAATTAATTTCGTACCTGAGCTGTGTATACCTGTTTGGTGTTTTGCAGGTTGTATTGCCGCCTTTGAAGTCGAGGGGCTCATGCGGCGTCGTATATGACTTATGGGAGAGGACTCCAGAGACTGTTCGGGGCTTGATCGGGTTTGACTGTACCAATGTCAGGAGCGGGTATGGTATATGTTTGGGCGGCCTTAGGAAGCGGTATGAGGAGATGCTGGTGGCTCTTGAGGCTGGAGGCGGTGATGTAGAGGTAACTTCCCATCTTTACTAATGTCGGTACTACGGCGATGACTCTGCTGTTGGGATGCCTAGTAGACTTGGATATAGTGAGCAGACTTGCTTGTGGAGCAACGGGTTTGACGGAGTTGTACCGTTCTCTAGATCGGAGTTGTAGGTCTCAGTCGGAGTCAGTCGACTGCTTACACTTTTCCTTGGAAGTATGAACCGTTCTTTGTCTGTTTCTGGTTTCAGTCTCTTCTCGTTGATGACTTACCCATGTAGTGTTGGGCCTATGAGATTCTTGCTATGGGTCGTTTTGGGACGACCAGTGCGTGGTCCACTTATCCAACCATGTGCTGATGGGTACCTAGTTGTAAGAGCAGGGGTGACGAGACCCCTTGGCATTATACTTAGGCTCAATTGAAGACTATTCTAGGGGAACCCCGTCTGAGCGACATGACGTTCTATCCATGGGTGGAGCTAGACTCTGAGTTGCTTGCTGCAGGAGAATTTGAGGTGACGGGCCAGTGGAGGTTGCTAATTGGCTATAGTGGGGACGCCCTTTATTTGAGTGAGAGAGTCTATCCCTAGTGTGGGGTAGGAAGTGTCTTCTTAGTCTGGTGAATCCTCCGTGGTTCATGACTGATCTATTTTCTCTGTATGACTGGGTTAGGTTGACCGAAGGCCTTGAGGCTAGACAGTAGAGGGATCCTCGTATGATAACTTTGTTGGGACGCGCCTTGCATGCCGTGATTGAGGAGAGACTGCGGGAGATGGGACAGAGGCGTGTGGAGCCAGTAGCGCCAGGTCCGGTGGGTCCCTTATTTGACAGGGTTTTTGGAGCTCCACTATATGACTATGCTGACGGTGATGGTAACCCTCAGTGGGTTCAGTATGAGGAGGGTGAGTTAGCTCCAGAGTTTTAGCTTCCTGTGGGCCATGCCGGTGTATGTACCCTTACCCTTTTCTTTTATTCATCCCACTTCTTGTATTTAGTCATCCTTTTTGTTCAGGCTTGTGTTTGACACGCTTGTGTTGTCCCTTTTTGCTTAGGTGACTCCTCGAACATATGAGGCCATGACACGCAGTGAGGCCGGCCTATGGTTGGTGATTCGGAGTTTGCACAAGAAGTTAGCGAAGAGTCTTCGCAAGGTGGCAGAGTGTAGCGGTTCTCCTCCTTCCAGTGATGATGATGGTGCTCCAGGTGGATGTCCTCGGAAGAGGACTCGAGGCGATTCTAGTGGATCGGCTTCTTAGTCTCTACATTTTGTTAGTGGTAGCATAGACAGTAGCATAGCATGTATTTATGGATGACTGTATAAACACTTATATTATTTGCATGTAATATGTACAGTAGCATGTAGCACGTAGGTAGCAAGTAGATAGTATGCATGCAATGCAGTCTCGGAGCGTGTTGCACAGGCTGATGGTACCCTAGTTGGGTTTATAAACTGCTTGGTATCTGGTAGTATCTATTTTTATGCATGTTTGGGATCAGCCTGCTTGGGTGGATTGGGTCATAAACAGGTGGACCCTTTCAAAAAAATTCTAATTTACCTAAAGGTGTTTTAGGGATTTTGACCAACGGTAGCCTAAGGTGTAGGATAGAATAGATGGTGTAGGACCGAGTCAGTTTAGGACATCACAGAGATGAGACAAAAGACGTTATTTTTTTTAAATAAGTGGAGACCGAGTGTGCGATTTCATAAACAATGTGTCGTGAAAGAAAACCTTTTGAAAACGTAATGATCTTATAAAGATGCCTTATAATTAATTATATTACTAATTAATTCAAGTGCTCGTCCTCTGTTGGGTTTTGTTGATTATGGTAGTCCTTCGGGTGAGTATGATTTTATCGGGTTGCCGGTGATTTCTGAGTAGCCAGGCGATTGACTTAACTTTGCTGAAAAGATAACCTTTCGTGGAGAATGATCTTGTCGGAGCATTGTTAGTCAATCCAATTCCATTGGGGAAGCCCCAGTTTGGTGAGGGCATTTCAAAAAGGTCATCCATGTTGAGCATCGGTAGAGGGAGATGACTTTCTGTGGGGATTAACCTTGTTAGAGAGTGATCTCTTTGGAGCATCGGTAGTCTATCCGGTTGCATTGGGGCAGCCCAATTCGGCATAAGGTGGGGGAATCCTACCTCCTTTTAGATGCACCCTGTTTTTTTCTCTAGACCGCCCTTGCGGGTTTTCAATCTAGGTGGGTATACTCTTTTAGCGCCGTTTTTTTTTTCAGTCGACTCAAAAAATAAAGAAAAATGATAGAAATGTACAGACGACTTGCAGGAGCCTTTTTGTTATGGTGAGAGAAGAGAGAGAGAACAAGAGAGGGAGTTCTTGCATTTAGACCTTACGGGAAGTATGTGTATAAAAGGAAGGAAGCCCCTGCTTGACAGAAAATAAGTGTTTAGCTCTTTCCTAGATTGTAGAACAGAAGACTTGTCGAGACATTTGAAAATTGTTTTATTCAGAATTGTCTTTTGATTGCTCGAGAATGGACCTCGTTGATTAGTTATGTGTCTTATGATTATGTTTTAGACAAGTAGTCTCGAAATAATAAACGCCTTAATTAATCGAGAAAGAGAATAGAAATTATGGTGTATGGGGAAGAGAGAAAAGAATGAAAGTTGGCTTGAGGTAGGTTGTGTATATTTTGTGGACTGGACCAGGAGGTTGCCTACGTTCCTCTTGGTGTAAGAGGATCAGATCCGTGTAGTTCGAGGGTGACCCATTTGATGATGATAACGGGTTCAAGTGGAGATGGAAAGTGAGAAAAGAAAGGAAATTGGCCCAAGGTGGGTTGTGTTTGGTTTTTGAATGGTTGCCCGGTTTATGATGATACCGGGTTTGAGTGGTGGTCTACTCCAATGTCGCTTGAAGTTGCTACTTTGGACCGCTTCGTTTGTAGTCGTTGCTCTTGACTGCTGCTGTCGAGTTGAGTTAGACTCCTTTGGAAAGAAAGAAAAATATAAAATGTGAAATGAAAGAAAAAGGGGACTTTTACTTTACTATGATGATAGCCCCTTCTATTTTTTTTGCTTTGATTTACTTTTTGTGCAAACCCTTGCTTTTTCCTAGGCCGCCCTTGTGGGTTTTCAACCTAGCGGGCTTCTTTTTTTGTGCGATTGCTCTAATTTTTGCCTAAGCCGCCCGTTGTGGGTTTCGACATAGCGAGTTTTTTTTTTATATGTACATATGAAACGTTGGGTAAGATGAGCCCCTAGTTCTCTTTCGTCTTTGGGAGGAGTATAGAGGGATTTGAATAGCCCCTTGCATTTCGTTGACATCTTCAGGGAGGACAGACAGCCCCAGTGTATCGTCGCGTTGTAGTTGTGACGGTGACAACCTTCATGATTGGGCGGACGCTTGCGGTCGTCGTCTTCTTCATGGGAAGGTGAAAGTGTAAATGAGTAGTAATTAGCGGGTGCACACAGTGGGTGTACACGGGTGATATATAAAGAGTGCACATAGTGGGTGTACACAAGGAGTATGTATGGAGAGGGTGCACACAGTAGGTGTTCACGAGGGGAATATTTATAGGGGGTGTTGTAGATACCCCAGGGGGCCACGGCTTGGATAGAGCCCGTGTGTTACCCTAGGATGTATATTCGTGTTTTAGAGTCGCCACCTATGTTTTAGAGGAACATAAGAAAAACCTAATGTTTATAGCCTAAGTTTGATTACGAAACAAAGATTCTTTGTTATGAGCTTCGGGGGTTAGGTTAGGAGATGGGAAGTACTTAAACACCCATCTCGCCCAATTAAAGTTGGTCATGCTTGATCAAAATCTACATAAATGATGAAATGTTCTTCTTGTTATTGATGATAAAAGGGGGGTTTAAAAGGAGTTTTGGAATGTAGGGAGATAACTCCGTGACTAGCTTCAATGAAGTGAAGTAGTCTTTGGTGTCATGTCCCAAAAAATGTTTGGGTGATTGCACTTTGATTAAAGAAAAAGAAAGAGAAAAGAGATGAAGTAGAAAAGGAGGGAAAAGAGTAGTCTTTTTACCTATAACTTCATAGAGCTTCAAGGACTCCTTCAAAAGGTTCTTAGGAAAATGCCTTGTAAGTTATTTGTGTATAGTTTTGTTTATGATTGAAAATCTTCCTCCTATTCAATGGTGAATTAGAGGTGTTTATATAGGTGAAGAAGGTGAGTTTTTGGTGCCAAAACCAAGTCACAAACATCAGTTTCCCGGGCAAATCCTGTTAAAAGGAGCAAGGGAGAGATTCTTGGACAGAAATCTGTAACTGACGCTCAGGTGCGTGCGCCTCCTGCCTTGGTGGCAGGATGCGCGCGCCTCTGGCCCCAAAAGATGGAAGTGCGCGCCTTGGAGATGGCAAAAAAGACAGAATGGACTAGAAAGTCAGCACTGTTATTCAGTTTGGTCCCTGGACTTAACGAAGTCAGTCAGTAACTTAACGGAGGTAACAAAAACTAACGAGAAACACTTAAAATAAGGAGAAACACAAAATCAAGTGTGCAACCGGGGTGAGCGGTCCAAGGCGGGGTGTCTACAGCGCCCCTCGGCGACGTGGATTGCAAAGCAAAACGCGTCTACGAAAGAACAAAACATCCACCGAGGACATCACCAAGAAACAAGAATCTTGAAATTACAAGAGATAGAAGTGCGCTCCCTGTGTGAGCGACTTTTGCTGATGAAGGGGTGCGGTGATAGAAATTGGCCCACCGTGGCCAATGTTTAGAGTCCGTATAGGGGACTTAGCGAGATCCGAGAATCTGTCTGCTGTTACAAAGAGTGCGGTGATAGAAATCGGCCCACCGTGGCCAATGTTTAGAGTCCGTATAGGGGACTTGCGGGATCTGAGAATCCGTCTGCTGTTACAAAGAGTGCGGTGATAGAAATCGGCCTACTGTGGCCAATGTTTAGAGTCCGTATAGGGGACTTGCGAGATCCAAGAATCCGTCTACTGATTCAGAGTGCGGTGATAGAAATCGGCACACCGTGGCCAATGTTTAGAGTCCGTATAGGGGACTAGCGAGATCCGAGAATCCGTCTTCTGATTTAGAGTCTGTATAGGGGACTAGCAGGATCCAAGAATCCGTCTGCTGATTTAGAGTCCGTATAGGGGACTAGCGAGATCGGAGAATCCGTCTGCTGATGTAGAGTCCGTATAGGGGACTAGCGAGATTCGAGAATCCGTCTGCTGATTTAGAGTCCGTGTAGGGGACTAGCGAGATCCGAGAATCCGTCTGCTGGTTTAGAGTCCGTATAGGGGACTTAGCGAGATCCGAGAATCCTTCTGCTAATTTAGAGTGCGTGTAGGGGACTAGCGAGATCCGAGAATCCGTCTGCTGATTTAGAGTCCGTATAAGGGACTTGAAATGAATGTGGATTTGTTTGATAGATTTTGCTGATAAAGACGTGGTGATTCTGGTGGTTCACCACAGAACAAATTGCTGCTTTGAAGCTGTGTGTTGCTTGGAGTTGCAGTTGACTTTTACGGGGTGCGTGCACAGTTGACTGCGGACCGAAAGAAAGTTTTCCCTTTAGCGAGGAGAATGTCGAGATTGACCTTGACTTAAAAGAAAAACATGCCCTACTTTTAGTGGGAATTTCTATCTAACTTTAATTTTGACATGCCTTAGGGGCGGACCAAATTAATGTGTGCCCATCTGTGTCTCCGAAGGCGGAGCTGTCGTGACTTTGACGAAGAATGTAGATCCTGCTGATTCTGGGAGTGCCGGGACTTTGTTTCTGCCTGATTTCTTCTTTTGACAAGGGCCGACTGAGGCACTTCTGAAGTGGGAGGTGGGCGCCTCAGATAGTGGCTTCGGGACGCGCGCGCTTCCCAAGTGGGTGTCGGGAGGCGCGCGCTTCTGGGGAGCGAATTTCGGGGCTTGACATTTGCTGGCCAAAAGATCTCCAACAGCTATAATATCAGCCTCTATTCGAACACCTTCTTCCAACAGCTCTTTTCTGCCATTATTGAACATCTTTTCTTTGCTCAATTTATCTTGTAATCCACTTTTGCCATGGCCTCCAATTCTTTCACTCTTGGTACCAAGGTTGTTGGTGAGTATGAGAAGGATTTGTCCACTTTTGTGTACTCTTTCAAGACGCACCCCAAGAAGGCTTTTGTCAAAGACTTTGGATTTCGCATTCTCTTCACGTTACGGACGTTGAAACCAGATTGGGATTTGTTGAAGGCCGCTGCAGCTTTTTGGGATTGTGACAGTCACACCTTTAATTTTTCGGCAAATGAAATGGTGCCTACAATTGATGACTTTGGTGCCATTCTTGGCATGCCGCTGGTGGGTCATATTGTCGTCCCCAAATACCATCGTGGAGTGATCGATTCTTGGTCTGCTTGTTAAATCTTCCCATTGGAGATGTGAGGAAGATGTTGCACGGCACCGCGGTTGACATAACTGAGTTGCCGATGTTCTTCAGTTTGCATTCCGAGGATATGGCGGTTCAGTCCTTTAAAAGGAATGCCATGGTGGTTTGCCTCTTCAGTGAGGTTCTGTTCGTGACACCCCTCGGGACTACGGATGCGCAGTTGGCTGAGATTATCTTGCAGGCCAAGGAGCAACAATTCAGTATAATCCCTCTTATAGTAGGGGAGACCCTGCGCGGCCTTGATGAGTTGCATCAAATGGGCGAGATGTGTCGGGGAAGCCCCTTGCTTTTGACCATATGGCTCCGGGAACACTTCAGTATTTATTCTCCGGAGAGTGATCTGTCTCCTTTTGCTGTTTACAGGAGAAGACTACTGATTCGAGACTTAACCGAGGATAGTTGGAAGAAGTTCTTTGCCTCCCGGGGATCGGCTGACATTGAGTGGTGCCATCCCTCTTGGTCTTCGTCCTTTTGTGGAATGGGTTTCCGGGTTTTTAACATGTGGTCCTACACGTCCTGAGAGATTCTTCATTTTACCAGTCTGAGCGAGTTCTGAGGCAGTTCGGTCGTCGGCAGATAATTCCCTTCCCTAGGAGTGGGGTGTTTCGCCCTGTGTCGTATATGGGTTCGGACTTTTCAAAGGAGCTCTAATTGGCTTGGGGGATGACCGTCATCGGTGGGCATCCGCCCCCATTCATCGGGGTAGTATCTTTCTTCCCGAGAGTTATTTGGACCATCTGTTTGGCACTCTTTACCGCGGCATCACTTGGGTTGACATGCTTCGCGCTGAGTTGTTAGGAAAGGACTTTGAGCCTAGCAGTGCTTTGAGGTATAAGGAAGCTGCTGCTGATTCGCACAATATTTTGGCTGACCCTTTCGGTACTCCTTTGGACAGCTTTTATGCTCGGAGGCGCTTTGCTGCGCAAAAGGTTTCGGTCCGCCTCAGTGTTCCTAGGCCTCCCAAGAAGAATAGGATTGAAAGCCGTTCGGGTGGCCCTTCAAAGGCTAAGAGAAAATTAGATTTTTCCTAGTACCCCAAGATTGCAATTAAGTAGACCACTTGTTAGGATTTAATGTTTTATGTCTTTTATTGCTCAGCATATCCGTTGTAATGGCAAGAATGATTTGAGAGATGAATAAACTTGCATTTTGTTACAACATGATTTGGTAAAAATTATTGTTTTAGACCGCACCTGAAGGTTGCCTACGTTCCTCTCGTAGAGAGGCTCAGGTCTCCGTAGTTCAAACAAATGAAGACCTTTTTTTTTATGTGTGCACCCTGTTTTTTGCCTAGACCGCCCTTTCGGGTTTTCATTCTAGCGGGCTTCTTTTTTTGCACTTGCTCTAATTTTTGCCTAGGCCGCCCTTGCGGGTTTTCAACCTAGCGAGCGTTTTTTTTTAATGGTCTTTATTTGTTAAGCGTAGAAATTTTTGAGCTTGTCGAGGTTGACCTCCTTTGGCAATTGATCACCATCCAAGTCTACGAGTCGGATTGCACCGCCGCTTAGTATCTTTTTGACCACATAAGGACCGATCCATCGGGGGTCCCCACTTCCCAAGGGGATTCGTGGCATTGGGAGGATGTTGTCTTAGGACTAGATCTCCCGCTTTGATATTTTGAGGCTTCACCTTCTTGTTGAAAGCTTTTGCCATTCTTTGTTGATAGGCCTTTGTGCGTTCAAACGCTCTTAACCTCTTTTCATCGAGTAGGGCTAGTTGCTCGTATCGACTTTGCATCCAATCAACCTCGTTGACTTGGTTCTCGAGTAAGACCCGTAGAGAAGGAACCTCGATTTCGACTGGGAGTACGGCTTTGGAACCATAAACCAATGAGTATGGAGTTTCCCCTGTTGCTGACCGTATTGACGTGCGGTAGCCCCACAATGCTAGTGGTAATTTCTTGGGCCAATCCCTTCCTGTTGAAGCCATTTTTCGTATGATGACCTCGATTGTCTTATTTGCTGCTTCGACCGCTCCGTTGGCTTGGGGACGGTACGGGGATGACTTGTGCTTGGTAATTTTGTAGTTGACCAAAAGTGCATCCATTTCTTTCTCGAAGTGAGAACCATTGTCGGAGATGATCTCATAAGGAATACCATACCGGCACATGATGTTGTCTTTCACGAATTCAGCCACTTTCTTGGCATTGACAACTCGGTAAGCTTGTGCCTCGACCCATTTCGTGAAATAGTCCACGGCCACAAGGATGAATGACTGTCCATTGCTCCCCGTAGGATGGACTTTGCCGATGATATCTATGCCCCAACAAGAGAATGGCCAAGGTGTGGTCATGTTGTACAGTTGTGAATGTGGAGCATGTTGCAGATTGGCATGGAACTGGCACTTGGCACATTTCTTGACTTTCTCGATGCAATCCCTTTCCATTGTGGTCCAATAGTAGCCAATACAAAGTATCTTCTTGGCTAACATAATCCCATTCATGTGGGGTCCACACTCACCTTCATGGACTTTGTGCATGATTTCTTGAGCTTCGGACTCGTTTGCACATAAAAGGTTGTTCCCTTGATGATGTCTCTTGTAGACTCGGTTTCCAATCAACACATATCTGGCGGCTAGCTTTTGTAGTGCTATTCTGGTTTTCCCATTGCTGTTCTCGGGAAAGGTGCCATTGTTGAGAAAATTCATGATGTCAGTGTACCACGGGGGGTTATCTTGGACTTCATTGATCTCGATGTTCATGTAGTATGCCGGACTGGTCCTTCTTGAAATTTTGAAGGGTTTCACCATTTTTCCTTTGGGCATCTCAACCAGTGAGGCTATAGTAGCCAAATCATCGGCAAAGCGGTTCTTGTCCCTTGGCAAATAGTTGAACGTGATGTCTTGGAACTGTTTAACCAATTCTTCGAGGTGTTGACCATACTGTTAGAGGGTCGGGTCTTGAATTCGCCATTTACTCGATGTTTGATTGATAAGGAGCAGGGAGTCACCGAATACTTCTAGCTCTGTGACATTTCTTTCTAGGGCTGCTTCTAGCCCCGCTATGCATGCCTCATACTCGACAATGTTGTTGGTGGCTTCGAATTCAAGACGGATGGCGATTGGAGTGTAGATGTCCTTTGGATCGACAAGCAACATTCCTATCCTAAAACAATGTTTATTGGCGGCGCCATCGAAAAAGATTTGCCACTTATTTTCCTCGGTTGTAGTGCAAACCAAGTGCTCGTCGGGAAACTATAAGTCCTCCCCCTTCACTTCGTCACACGGAAATTCAGCAAGCTGATCACTGAACACTTTTCCCCTGATGGATTTGACTGTGACGTAAGTGATGTCATAGCCGGCGAGCATGAAGTACTATTTGGCTATCCTTATCGACATGAAAGGCTTCTCAAAGATGTAGCGGAGTGGGTCCACTTTTTCTACAAGCTTGATTGGAAAGGCTTCCATGTAGTGTTTGAGCTTTTGAGTAACCCAAACCAGTGCTGCACATGACTTCTCTAAGACAGAGTAGTTCTTTTCGCCCCCTTTAAATCGGTGACTGACAAAGTAAATGGCATTCTCCCTTGTGGAGTCTCGTTGCTCTTGTGCGAGCATAGCCCCCAAGGGCTTCATTGTTCACTATGAGATAGATCAAGAGAGGCTTCTCCTTGTGAGGTGGAACCAAGACTGGGGGGCATGTCAACTAATGCTTCACTTGGTCGAAAGCTTCTTGGCAAGCGTCGGTCCATTCTAGAGCCACATTCTTCTTGAGTAGTTTGAAGATTGGCTCACACCTGGAAGTAAGCTGGTGCACAAACTGACTGATGTACTGAAGTCTGCCCATGAAACCTTTGATTTCTTTATGTGTCTTGGGAGGAGGCATGTCAATGATTGCCTTGATTTTTGAGGGATCTGCTTCAATGCCCCTCTCGGTGACCATGTAGCCAAGAACTTTGCCTCGGATGACCCCGAACGTGCATTTTCTGGGATTGAGCCTCATCTTGTATTGACGAAGCCTTTCAAAGAATTTACGGAGATCGATCAAATGTTGACCGTCGGTCCCCTTCGAGTGGATGATCATGTCGTCCACGTAGACCTCGATCTCTTTGTGAATCATGTCATGGAACAAGTCTGTAACAGCCCTTTGATAAGTAGCCCAGCATTCCTTAACCTAAACGGCATAACTGTGTAGCAAAAGGTTCCCCACAGTGTTGTGAAAGCAGTCTTGTGTTGATCCTCCTCGGCCATGAGAATCTGATTATACCCAGCAAACCCGTCCATAAATGAGCAGACCTCGTAGGTAGCAGTGGATTCGACTAGCATGTCGATGTTGGGTAGTGGAAAGTCATCCTTTGGAGAAGCTTTGTTCAAATCCCGGAATTCCACACAAACACGAACCTTGCCATTAGCCTTTCTTACTGTCACGACGTTTGCAAGCCATGTTGGATACTCAATGACCTTGATGAAGCCCACACTAAGAAGCTTTTCTATCTCTTCTTTGACTTGTAGAGACCATTCTGGTTTGATCTTTCTGAGTTTCTGTTTTGTCGGCTTAGCATCTTCTCTGATCGGAATTCTGTGCTCAGCGACCTTTCTGTCTAAACCCGGCATGTCTTTGTATGACCATCCAAATACATCCATGAACTCTCTGAGCAATGTAGTCAATCTGTCTTTTTCGTCCCCCTTGAAGAAGCTTCCGATCTTGGTTTCTTTCGGCTCTTAGTCGGTACCCAGATTAACAACATGCAATTCTTCGTCAGCCCCTGGACCATTTTCACCACGACTACGGACCTGTTGAGCAAGTTCATTTAAGTATGTTGTGTTTTCGTGGTCTATTTCATCATTATTTGAATCGTTATTAACTAGTTCATTAAATTCATTATTAGTTAATTCATCATTCAAGATGTTTGCAATCTCGGGGTACTCAAAAAGATTAAATTTTTCATTAACAAAGAAAGGGAACACACGCTCGGCTATGGCCTCCATATCCTCTTGGGTGAGGGTATTGGAAACACTCTCGGACTCGAAAGTGAATGTGAATAAGTCTTCCTTTGTGACCTTACGCGGAATGTACCCCATCTTCTTGACCAAGAATTCCTCGGATACCACGGGTCCCTTTATAGAATACCAGTTGTTGATCGGCTCGAAGCTCGGTTGGATCTCGCTGATAGTCTCCTTTCTCGTGTCGGTGCATAGATGGCATTCACTTGGCACTCATCCATGATGACCAATTCTTCGAACATGGAGGCTAAATCCGTCAATTCTTCCCCCATGGTAATCTCTGTCTCGGACTCTATGGTCACTTTCTTCCCCCACCATTCTCGGGGCAACATAGGGGTTGGTTCCCTTTCGGATTTTTGAATCTCGCAGTCGGCAAAGATTTCAAGACCGGGATTTCTGATGCCCTTGTTGTTAACCCATGGTTTGGGAAAGATTACGTACGGAACCTCTTCTCCTTGACGGACAAAGTAGCCATTTAGTGTCTTGCGGTAAGGCCTCAAATTGGGAATTTCGTAATGATGGCCTTCCCTCCGAACTTGGGCCTTTTCATTCTTGATGGCTTGCTCGTACTTTAAGTCGTCTTTGGAAGGCTCATATCCCAAACCGAACTTGTTATTAACAAAAGGAACCTCAATAGGTTGCATTATTCCTTGTTGATATTTCCCTAGGCCTAAACCAGGGAAGTAATTCATATTCCTCATCATGCGGAGGACTTTGCGATTGCCAAGGGTCCATGAATTGTTTCCCCCTTCTTTGTCAATGGCGTTGATTGAGACGCCGAAGAGGGTAGAGTCTGCTAAACCATGCTGAATTTGGTGAATGGGTTCCCCCTTTCTGTGGATAGTGACGTTTTCTGCCATAACGGTCACTATTTCATCCCCATTTCTGAACTTCACACATTGATGAAGAGTCGAAGGGACGGCATTAGAGCTGTGTATCCATGGTCGGCCCAAAAGCAAATTGAATGAGGAAGGGACGTCGAGCACTTGGAATGGGACGGACATAACCATGCTTCCAAACTCAATGTCTATTTCCACCATACCCATGACTGTGCGGGCAGTGCTATCATAACCTCGGATCACTTGAGTAGAAGGCTTTAAGTCTGAAATCTTAAGCCCCAGTATGCCCATGATTCAGCCGGGCATCAAATTGAGTGCGGAACCACCGTCAACCAAGACTCTTGATATAGGTCTCCCCCTTGCTCTCACCTTGAGATAAATGGCCTCATTGTGGTCGGAACCAAATGGTGGAAGGTCCATGTCGGCAAAGGTGATGACATTGCCAAAATGAATGTGACCTATCATTGCAGTAAGGTCTTCGGGAGTTGTATCGGGAGAGATTGACGTGTCATCGAGATTACTGATAACAAGATCTCGGTGCTTCTTTGAGGATGCAATGAGGTCCCAAATGGAGATGTTGGCTTGAGTTTTCTTGAGTTGAACCAATAAAGGGTCTTCGAGAGTGTCGCGAGCTTGCGGTCTTTGAGAAGAGGTGCTTGGTGCAGAAGTAACGGGGTTGTTTGCTATGACTCATCCGGATCGAGTTACCATGTTGACGTTCCCATCTTGATTCTTTTTCCTATTCTCTAGTACTTCCCTCATTACCTCATCGTAAGTCACAACGTAACAAGAATTATCAATCTTATTCATAATATTGGAGCCCTCATTCACAAATGGGATTGAATGAGTGGTCTCTTCAAACTCTCCTATCTCTATTACATTGACACCACCCTCATTAGGAACTATGAATTCCTTTTTGTCTATGAGATCTTGGATGACGTTGCGGAGGACGAAGCATTCCTCGGTGGTGTGGCCGCTATGTTGGTGGTAGTCACAATGCTTGTGGTGAGCATGGTTGGGACGTAACACCTTGGGTTTGTACCCTTGGAGAGGAGTAACTTGCCCTTTGGCTTTGAGAGCTTCGAAGGCCTCGGTGATAGTCATGCTATGGAGAGGAGTATAGCACGATCATCTTGAAACTTCTTGACTTGTGGTGGAGGAACCCTTTTGTAATTCCCCTTATTGGTAGTGACGGTATTAACTGAAGCCTCTTTTGTGGAGTTAGAGGCGGTCTTGTAACAGAGGGTAGGAGCACTTTTCTTGATTTCTCTAAGAAACTCATCCATTCGGATCCCCGCCTCGTACATTTGTGAGAAATTGGCATAGCAAGCCCCACTTAGGTGGGTTCGGAGATCAATCTTTAGACACTTCAGGAAGATGTCCATTTGCTCTTTGGTGTTAGGCCTCTCGACAATTTCAGCAAGCTTGTCATTCCACCTTCTTGTGAAGTCAATGAAAGACTCATTGTCCCTTTGAGTAGTGTTCTCGATCTCTTTCTTGGTTGGCCGGTAGGTGGTGTTGCCTTGGTATTTAATTTTGAAGGCAAGCATGGCGGCGTCCCAATCAAGATGGACTGTGAGCGGGAGAGTTGCGTACCAATCCTTTGCCGCCCCTCGAGAGTAAGAGGGAAGCATTGTTCCATAACCTTGGGAGAGACCTTCTTCGGTACCATAGCCTAAATGTAAGTCTCGATGTGTGCCATGGGACAAGAGTTGCCCTTGAACTTGCTGATGTCGGGCATCTTGAACTTGTCGGGGAGAGCGGCCATGGTGCTCATGAGAATGGAGGACTGATAAAGGCTCGTGTCGGGATTTTTCCCCACGTTGAGGCCATTGAAGCGTTGATCTATGTATGCCATAATTGAATCAACCATCTTGTGCTCATTGTTTTCGGTGCTTGGTTCCCCCATTTTCTTGGTGCGGGCACTAACATAAGGGCTCTCAAATAATCCTTGGGTCCACTCGGACTCTTCATTGTCTTTCTTGTCTTTACCCTTGGTAAGCTTGGTGAGCTTTTCTTTCATTTGCTCCATTTCGGCCTCGTGGGCCTCCCTTTGATTGTCGAGGTGGGATTGCCAAAGATCATCTTTATTTTGGGCCTCCTTATTGAGAGTGGAGACTTGATCTTGGAGCACTTGAACCATAGCTGAAAGCTGTTCGAGATACATGGTGTTGCTGCTGCCGGTCATGGTTGCTGTTGGAGTAATCACTTCACGAACTAACCGATTCGCTGAATCCCGGTAGACTCTGTAAGTACCAATTGAACCTATATTGCAGAAGAGGCCCTTGTCATTCTTGAGTAACACTTTCAGTCCATGAAGAGGCTTAGAGCACACATTGGGTACACGACTCGAAACCACATAAGAAAAAGACTTTTTTTTTTTTAAGTCGGAGGGAAGGAATCCCTTTTGAGTTTCTAAGAAAATAATGGAATCGTCACACTAGTATATAGACCATCTCGCGGTCTCATATACTCATCGGATTCTATCACGCTTGTGAATCCTACACATGCCGGGATTAAACTAAATTAATGTAGTAAATCATACATGAGGGGACGGATTTTTTATTTTTTTCCATAATAACCACTTGGGGACGGAGTATTATTTCGTCCATGATAACCACTTGGCATGTATATTTTGAAGACATTAGTTTAGGGAAATCTCGGCACATGAAAACCGACTTCAGTCACGGAGTGTTAGACCCTAACTAGAATTGTGTTGGCTTGTGCTCGGCTAATGAGAGGCTTAAGGTCACCCCCGGCATGTAGTCATGAACTACGCCATGGGTTGAGGTTTACCGCTTCGAAAGAGTCAAGGTCGGGTGGAGCTTGAAACTTCCTATGACGGGCCTCGACGGGTTTGGGGTTATAAACTTGTGCAACTCGATAGTGAGCAATTTATAGGAGATTGTGCACGTAGTGTGAGGTCCAACATATGACAAAACATTTTTTACTTTTTTTTATGAAAGAAAAGCGAATAAGCACATAATTACAACTTTCGAATCACACGTGTGACCGATAAATCAAAACACAAAAGAAAAACAGTTAAGAGGTCCAAAACAGTCCATGATGCAGGCAACTGTGCCCACACCCCAATCACTCTGCTCTGTTCTGAAACTGACCCTGTTCTGGAAAACCACCCAGAAACGTGCGCCTCTGGCTTGTGTTGTGGGAAGCGCGCCCGGGTGCAATGTCTATGGGAGGCGCCCGCTTCTGGGCAAACCTGTCAGACTTTGGACTCAGGGGATTGCCCTTGTCCTGAATGTATATTGTAACCCCTGCAGAAATGATTAGTGTAGAAAAAAGAAGAAGAACATGAAGAACATCAGGAAGCGGGCGACTCTGGTCCTTAATGTGGGTCGCGCGCGCCTTGGGCCAGGAAGGCCAGAGGCGCACGCTTCCCCCATCAGGAACCAGAATGCCCAGAAAAGATGTAGATTTTGATCAAGAACGCAAGTTTAACCCTCAAACATTCCCCAGCAGAGTCGCCACTGTAGATACCCCGGGGGGCACGGCTTGGCTAGAGCACGTGTGTTACCCTAGGATGTCTATTCATGTTTTAGAGTCGCCACCTATGTTTTAGAGGAACATAAGAAAAACCTAATGTTTATAGCCTAAGTTTGATTACGAAACAGAGATTCTTTGTTATGAGGTTCGGGGGTTAGGTTACGAGATGGGAAGTACTTAAACACCCATCTCGCCCAACTAAAGTTGGTCTTGCTTGATCAAAATCTACTTAAATGATGAAATGTTCTTCTTGTTCTTAATGATAAAAGGGGGGTTTAAAAGGAGTTTTGTAATGTAGGGAGATGACTCCGTGACTAGCTTCAATGAAGTGAAGTAGTCTTTGGTGTCATGTCCCAAAAAATGTTTGGGTGATTGCACTTTGATTAAAGCAAAAGAAAGAGAAAAGAGATGAAGTATAAAAGGAGGGAAAAGAGTAGTCTTTTTACCTATAACTTCAAAGAGCTTCAAGGACTCCTTCAAAAGGTTCTTAGGAAAATGCCTTGTAAGTTATTTGTGTATAGTTTTGTTTATGATTGAAAATCTTCCTCCTATTCAATGGTGAATTAGAGGTGTTTATATAGGTGAAAAAGGTGAGTTTTTGGTGCCAAAACCAAGTCACAAACATCAGTTTCCCGAGCAATCCTGTTAAAAGGAGCAAGGGAGATATTCTTGGACAGAAATCTGTAACTGACGCCCAGGTGCGCGCGCCTCCTGCCTTGGTGGCGGGATGCGCACGCCTCTGGCCCCAAAAGATGGAAGTGCGCGCCTTGGAGATGGCAAAAAAGACAGAATGGACTAGAAAGTCAGCACTGTTATTCAGTTTGGTCCCTGGACTTAACAAATTTAGTCAGGAACTTAACGGAGGTAACAGAAACTAACGAGAAACACTTAAAATAGGGAGAAACACAAAATCAAGTGTACAACCGGGGTGAGCGGTCCAAGGCGGGGTGTCTACAGGTGTACACAGTGGGTGTGTACATATATGAGGGGGTGCACACAGTGGGTGTACACACATGATGGTATGTATAGAGGGTATATATAGAAAAGAGAAAATGATTTGATTGATCAAAGCGTTTGTTATTTTGAGATTAATTGTTTATTTAATTATGTATAATGGTTTGCGGGTCCATTGACCTTTTAATGAGTCTTTATTAATGAATAAATTTGCGATTAATTCATCATATAAAGATATAGCAATCAATTATCAATTAAGATTAGTACAATTTTCATGGAGTTGATGTATATATGCAAGATTATGTCTTAAGTCTAGGGAGGAAAGAAATAAATACTCTTTTATTATTGACTCAAATTGACTAGTCCGAGGTGGACTTTAACAATCTAACTAATGTCCGGAGTGGACTTTTGCTAGTAAAAAGTAAAAAACTAATGTCCAAGGTGGACTTTGACTAAAAGACTCTCTAGAACCTACGAAGACTGAAAGACTTTTTTTTTATAATTATTATTTTTTTTTAGGAGGTAGTCCCGGTGTAGCTTCTTGCTTGCTTGGACATCGCTCATGCCCATGCATTCCTTTTGCGGGTGATGGCTCCGCTATCAATGAGGCTTTAGATCCTCCTTTTCAGTTGGAGGCAATTCTCGGTGTCATGTCCGATGTATTGGTGATACTTGCAATATTTGGAGGGATCCAAGTCTTGTCTTGCAAAGTTTGGTTTGTAGTCGAGGAGAGGAGATAACTTGCCATCTTGAACTAGACTTTTGAAGCATTTGTCTAATGGCATACCCAAGTCATCGTACTCGTGCTCGTCCTTCTTATCATGAACCAACTTGGAGGGTGGTTTAGGCACCGGTATTCCTTGTTGATGGGTAGTCATAGGAGGAATCCCAACGGGGAGAGTCTGTTGTGGTGGCCCATACAACGGAGCAGGAGGGAGAGTACGGTTGAGCTATTCATAGATGCCGTAGATGTCGGACTGGAGATGTTCCTCGGTTTCCTTTAGAGCCTTGTACATCACTTTCTGGAAGCGGTCTGTTCGTTTGAGGAGAACAGTCTCAAAGAAGGCTTCTTGTTCATCGAGAAGAGTTTGGGAGAGGGTTGCTTGCTCCTTGAAGATAGTCTCATAGTGGGCCTCTTGCTTGTTGAGGATGGTTTCATAGTGGGCCGCTTGCTTGTTGAGAGCGGTGTTAAGATGGACATTTTGCTCGTTGAGAATGGCGTCGAAGTGGGCTGCTTGCTCCTTGAGAACGGTGTTGGGGTGGAGAGTTGTCTCGAGAGCTTGGGTGGTAGCTTTGGTTGTGACTGTGTTGATCCCTTTGGCAGACATGATGCATGATTCTATAGTGGTGGCAGAGAAATTAAGTCTTTGAATTGAATTAGACTCATAATTAATGACGAGGCATCGTTTATGAAATATCTTTTTATGAAAAGACTCGATCTCCGTATTATTTGAAATGTTATTTGAATGAAAAGACTAAAAGTTTGACCAGGCCGGTAGCTTCCTACGTTCCCCTTACTATGCAAGAGAGGTCCCACACAATGAGAGGCTCAGGTCACCGTAGTTCGGGTTAAGTAAAACAAGTGCAAGAGTGACCGCAGGGGGTCAGTGATTTTGAAAACCATAAGTATTTAGAAAGATGACCGTAGAGGTCTAAGAGTAAGGGGAGATGACTCGGTCCTTGGTCAAGTAAAGGTAGAGGGAACCTAGGTAAGGTGGATTTTTGACTTGAAGTCGGGTAAGGTTTGACATGGGTAGGCCAAGAGGTAGGTCGTCTAAGATCGGCTAGCATGACTAAAGGTGGGGTCAAGATGAAGGATTGACCTAGATGGGTCAAGGTGACGGGTTGACCTAGACGGGTCGAGGACGGATTGACCTAGATGGGTCGGAGACGGGTTAACCTAAGTTGGTTGAGGTAGGGTTGACCTAAGTGAGTTGAGACATGGGTAGATTGACCTAGATGGGTCAATGATAGGGTTGACCTAGACGGGTCGAGATGTCGGGTTGACCTAGACGGGTCGATATGACGGGTTGACCTAGACGGGTTGAGACGACGGGTCCTAGACGGGTCGAGATGTCGGGTTGACCTAGACGGGTTGAGATGTCGGGTTGACCTAGACGGGTCGAGATGACGGGTTGACCTAGACGGGTCGAAGACTGACTAGAGTTGATCTAGGGTAGACTCATGCAACATGATGAATGATTTTAGTTAAGATTAAGATTACTTGTTTTGATAAGTGTTCTTAACTCGATCAAGGTGCATGGTTTGGACAAGGTTAACCTCAACCGATCGCAAGCGACACGGTGAATTAGATAGCCCGGGTGCCACGAAGATAGAGGCGACAGGATCACCAAAATATGTGCACTCAGCGGAGTATCCGGAGTAGGGTGTGCAGTGTGACACAGACTAGTGGTAGTGTGCCATTTGATTACGTATTTTTAGGAATGATATACAATGCACGAGAGAAGTCTACTAGCATAACAATTCATAGTTATAGTATCTAAGCATGAATCAAACACAATCAGAGTAGATCTAGAACATTTAAAGCATGCTATAAACATATAAACCTGCAGGAAATCGTTAGAACCAGATTTGCAGATAAAAGGAGCCGTACGTCTTGGAAACCGGCGTATGGGGGATAGGGAGGTGTACGGTGCTTAATTACAGAAACGCCAGAAACTACAGAAGCGCAGTTTTTTGAAGAAGAGAGTGTGCGGGGCAGTTAGAACACACACAAAAATCATGAACTAAATGAAAGTCAGACCCTCTTAAGTTTTGAAAAAGGTTTTCAAAAACAATTGTCCCCAACATAGTCGCCACTGTGAATACGCCCGATTGAATATTTAGAGTCGCCACGTTGTTTTATTAGTAGTTAAAACATTGAGAAAATCATTTATGAGAATAATATGGTTCAAGGGTCAAATTACAATAAGAGAAGAATATTAATGTGATCACTCCTATTTGGCGACGAATCGGTCTTTCTATCATGATCAATGTGTGTGTGTGTTAGTGATTGAGACCGGATCTGAAGATTGCCTACATTCTTCTCATCATGAGAAGCTCAGGTCGGTGTAGTTCATTGATGAATTAGAATGGGGAGAGATGAAGCGGGATCATGAATAAAGAGGGGGAATTAGGTTTGAAGTAGTTCCTAGATCATGATAGGGTTTGATGAAACCCTAGGATCATCATTGGCTATGGCATGTGCACATAAATAGGGATTACAATCCTAGATCTAGCATATTATGCATGATAAGTCATAAATCTAGCATTATAATAAGAACATCATGAATACATATGAATGAACACATAAACATGAAGATCGCTACCCTAGTTATAGCATTATGTAAGTAATATGTGACCTAGATCTAGTGCGGGTTTCGTGGAAACCCTAGATCATCATCGGTCAAGAATATGAACGATGAACAAAACCCTAGATCTAACAATATATGAATGAATATAATAGATCTAAGAAATTGAGTAGTAAGAACGCGTTACCAAACCGATTAAAGAGGATTTGAAGGTTGAATGGCGGTATTGGATCTCTTTGATGATCAAAGCAAGATCAAAGAGAGGGTTTGAGAGGGTTTTGAGAGGGAGAGAGAGAGGCTGGGAAGAGCTTCTATGAGGGTTTTCCCGTAGGTTTATTGTGTGATCAATAGGCTGAGAGGAGGGGCCTATTTATAGGGTTTTGGGTCGGTAGAAGTGGCCGCGCGGAAACTCCCAGACTGGCCGTATGGCCAGTCTTTCCGGATCGCGTGGTTATCTAGATCTCAGTGAATCGTTATCAGTTTGTTCTCAGAATTTGATCAATATCCTGATAGATTTTGACCTGGAAATGATTTTGTCCCACTAGAAATCTGGAAAGCTATCGGATAAGTCCCTGTCAGGTTTTTATTGCCTAAAAGGTCCTCGGAGGCTCCTAAACGTCTAGGAAGTCATAAATCTTCAGATCGGGTACTAACTGTAGACACCCCGCCTTGGACCGCTCACCCCGGTTGCACATTTGATTTTGTGTTTCTCCCTATTTTAAGTGTTTCTCATTAGTTTCTGTTACTTCTGTTAAGTTCCTGACTGACTTCGTTAAGTCTAGCGACCAAACTGAATAACAGTGCTGACTTTCTAGTCCATTCTGTCATTTTTGCATCTCCAAGGCGCGCGCTTCCATCCTTTGGGGCCAGAGACGCGCGCATCCTGCCACCAAGGCAAGAGGCGCGCGTGTAACGACCCTAAAATCCATTTTATTTATTTCAATATTTATTTTATATTTTGAGAAATTTAATTTAAAATAATGTGTGCATATTATGTGTTGCATCATATTATATGACTTGCACATTTTATTTGATTATTTGTGTTAGTTAAAATGTTAGTAGTAAAGTTTATTTGGGGAGTTAAGTTGTGTTAGTGGAATTTTATGGGTAAAGTTTAAAATAAGGTTCAAGGGCTTAGTTGTTCATCTTGGAAGTAAGGGGGGCTTAAGGGAATGAGTATAAATACAACATTTGCATCCTTCTCCCTCCCATCTCTCTCTGTCGACACACTCACCATTTCCTTTCACCTTTCCCAAATTTTCTCCTGTAATTTCCATGGAAGCTTAAAAAGGGTGTTGAGTAGGCCATTTCTACCGGATCAAATATTATTTTCTTGATACTTTTCCGAAAAATAGGTAAGTTACTAATCCCCCATTTAAGTGTTAAAATGGTCATAATCATGCTATATATGCTTAATATGTGGTGAAATGATGTTTTGGTATACTTTTATTATACTTGTAAATTTGGGACGGAGGGAGTAGTAATAACTTTTATATATACTTGTAAATTTGGGACGGAGGGAGTAGTAATAACTTTTATTATACTTGTAAATTTGGGACGGAGGGAGTAGTAATAACTTTTATATATACTTGTAAATTTGGGACGGAGGGAGTAGTAATAACTTTTATTATACTTGTAAATTTGGGACGGAGGGAGTAGTAATAACTTTTATATATACTTGTAAATTTGGGACGGAGGGAGTAGTAATAACTTTTATTATACTTGTAAATTTGGGACGGAGGAGTAGTAATAACTTTTATTATACTTGTAAATTTGGGACGGAGGGAGTAGTAATAACTTTTATTATACTTGTAAATTTGGGACGGAAGGAGTAGTAATAACTTTTATTATTATGGGTATATGCTAGATTAGGTTGGTATGGTAGTGTTGTGAAGTTATAATGATGTTGTTGTGCTTTAGGATTGGGTAACAACTTGGTAATGAAAGTGAACTTTGTTAGATTTTTCCTGGGAATTGGCCATTCTGCAGTGGAGCGGCCGAGTCAGTAAATTAGAGCGGCCGATCCCCTTATTGTCGAATGTTGAGTTCTAGGAGAGCGGCCGATCAAAGTAAAGGACTCGACCGATCCGCTCGGCCGAGTCAAGTAAGTAGAGCGGCCGAGCAGTCTGAGTTTTAACAACTTGTTTGTTTTTCGTTAAGTATTGGGCTAGGTCTTAGGCGATGTCCTAGGATGCCTAGATAATTGTTATGAGGTATCAAAATGATAGAATTGGTCCTTTGTGATCGGGTTTGACTTAATGTGATTGTGTAGATGGATTGTGTGGTGACTTAATGTCAAGATTGTGCACATTATTGTGAAAACGTGTTTACTTCTCTATGATGAGCTTGTGTGGTTTCCTTCTATGGAATCATGCCCTGGTTGTTGTTTTAGCAAGTATTTATTACTGTGCTCTTTGTTGAAAGTCCAGCTGGTTTTGTGTGTTATCGAGTGGAGGTGGAAAGCATTATAGTGGCACACTAGCCAAGTTCACTATAAGGCTTTTCCACTGGTCCTATTTCCCAGGTTTGGGATGTTATCGAGTGGAGGTGGAAGGCATTGTAGTGGCATCAGTTAAGTGCACTATAAGGCTTTTCCACTGGACCTATTTCCTCAGTCCAGATTGGCCTTGGATGGGATGAACTCGCTCCCTCGCGTGAGCATTTAGGGGTATGACTTTGTGTCATTTTCTCCCACTATTGTTGTTGTTATGTTATATGGTTCCGGAACCTGTTTCAGCTATTGATGCTGCCCGTTGTTACTTTGGCTCTGTTGGATATGGTTTGGTTTTCGGGATTCCGGCTTCAGCTATTTATGCTGCTCAGATGGTTTCAGACAGATGGTCTTTTCAGATGGTTATTCAGATGGTTTTCTCAGATGGTTTTCTCTGATGATCATGTTATTTTGGTAAACCTTGGCTTGGTATCCTCGTAGGAGTGTTTACTCCTACACTATGTGTTGTATGATGAGTTGGTCGTTATTTCCAACCGGTATGGGACGGTTGGCGATAGGGAGCCTCTCATATTATGTGCTATATGCTATATGATCATTTGTGACATTGTTCCTTTATGTTTATCATATAAGCATGTAATGTAGTTGCATTTTAGTAACTTACTGAGATTTATTCTCACCCCTTATTTGTTTACCGTTTTAGATAAGGAGCCCAGGGGATAGTTCACACACAGGGAGGACGTCGGGAAGAGGATCTTTGGTAAGACTTTTGGGAAGTGGTGTGTATGTTAAAGGATACATTATGTAAATGTAACACCTTTTGGGTAGTGTACCCGTGACTTAGTTTTGTATCATCTCTTTTAGTAGATGTCGATGTTGTATATTTGTAAGTAAAGTTGTGGCCAAGTGGCTCAGTACTCGTTGTGAAAGTTGGTTTGTTTTATGACTTCAAGTCAAGTTTCAAGTAGTTGTGTTGGTCGTGTGATCCTTTTTATGAAAGTATATTTCGAAAAATTTCCTTTAAATTGTTTTATGACATCTTCCGTGCGTGTCCCGGACGTGGGGCCAAGTAGAACCACGGGTCGGAGCGCGACAGCGCGAACCTGGGCATCAGTTACAGATTTCTGTCCAAGAATCTCTCCCTTGCTCCTTTTAACAGGATTTTCCTGGGAAACTGATGTTGGTGACTTGGTTTTGGCACCAAAAACTCACATTCTTAACCTATATAAACACCTCTAATTCACCATTGAAGAGGAGGAAGATTTTAATCACAAAACAAAACTATACACAAATACTTACAAGGCATTTTCCTAAGAGACTTTTGAAGGAGTCTTTGAAGTTCTTTGAAGTATAGGTAAAAAGACTACTCTTTTCTCCCTTTTTCTACTTCATCTCTTCTTTCTTTCTTTTGCTTTAATCAAAGTGCAACCACCCAAACATTTTGGGACATGACAATAGAGACTACTTCACTTCATTGAAGCTAGTCAAGGAGTTATCTCCCCACATTCTAAAACCCCTTTTTATTACAATCAAAAATAGGAAGAACATCATTTTATTCATGTAGACTTTGAACAAACAAGACCAACATTAGTTAGGCGAGATGGGTGTTTAAGTACTTCCCATCTCGTAACCTAACCCCCGAACCTCATAAACAAGAATCTCTGTTTTCGTAAATCAAACTTAGGCTACACACTAGGTTTTTCTTATGTTCCTCTAAAACATAGGTGGCGACTCTAAAACAAAAATAGACATCCTAGGAATCCCTTCCGCCGCTCTAGCCAAGCGGTGGGTCCTTCCCGGGGTATCTACAGTGGCGACTCCGCTGGGGAAGTTTGAGGTCTAAACTTGCGTTCTTGATCAAAGTCTACATTTTCCGGGCATTCTGGTTCCTGATGGGGGAAGCGTGCGCCTCTGGCCTTCTTGGTCTAAGGCGCGCGCGGCCCACTTTAAAAACCAGAATCGCCCGCCTCCCATATGTTCTTCCTATTTTTGTTCTTCTTTCTATACTAATCATTTCTGCAGGGGTTACAATTCATATTCAGGACCAGGGCAATCCCCTGAGTCCAAAGTCTGACAGTCTGACAGGTTTGCCCAGAAGCGGGTGCCTCCCATAGACACTGCGCCATAAGCGCACTTCTCACAACACAATCCAGAGGCGCGCGCTTCTGGGTGGTTTTCCAGAACAGGGACAGTTTCAGAGCAGAGTGATTGGGGTGTGGGCACAGTTGCCTGCATCATGGACTGTCTTGGACCTCTTAACTGTTTTTCTTTTGTGTTTGGATTTATCTGTCACACGGGTCATTCGAAAGTTGTAATTATGTGCTTATTTGCTTTTCTTTCATAAAAAAAAAGTAAAAAAAAATGTTTTGTCACATGTTAGACCTCACACTACGTGCACAATCTCCTATGAATTGCTCACTATCGAGTCGCACAAGTTTATAACGCCAAACCCGTCGAGGCCCGTCATAGGAAGTTTCAAGCTCCACCTGACCTTGAATCTTTCGAAGCGGTAAACCTCAACCCGTGGCGTAGTTCATGACTACATGCCGCGGGTGACCTTAAGCCTCTCATTAGCCGAGCGCAAGCCAACACAATTCTAGTTAGGGTCTAACACTCCGTGACTGAAGTCGGTTTTCATGTGCCGAGATTTCCCTAAACTAATGTCTTCAAAACATACATGCCAAGTGGTTATCATGGACGAAATAATACTCCGTCCCCAAGTGGTTATTATGGACAAAAATAAAAAATATGTCCCCTCATGTATGCTTTACTACATTAATTTAGTTTAATCCCGGCATGTGTAGGATTCACAAGCGTGATGGAATCCGATGAGTATATGGGACCGTGAGATGGTCTATATACTAGTGTGACGATTCCATTATTTTCTTAGAAACTCAAAAGGGATTCCGTCCCTCTGACTTATAAAATTAAAAAAAAAAAAAAAAAGTCTTTTCTTATGTGGTTTTGAGTCGTGTGCCCAATGTGTGCTCTAAGCCTCTTCATGGATCAAAAGTGTTACTCAAGACTGACAAGGGCATCTTCTGCAATATAGGTCCAATTGGTACTTACAGATTCTACTGGGATTCAGCGAATCGGTTAGTCCATGAAGTGATTACTCCAATAGCTCCAACAGCAACCATGACCGGCAGCAGCAACACCATGTCTCTCGAGCAACTCTCAGCTATGGTTCAAGTGCTCCAAGATCAAGTCTCCACTCTCAATAAAGAGGCCCAAAATAAATATGATCTTTGGCAATCCCACCTCGACAATCAAAGGGAGGCCCACGAGGCCGAATGGAGCAAATGAAAGAGAAGTTCACCAAGCTTTCGAGTGGTAAAGACAAAGAGAACAACGAAGAGTCCGAGTGGACCAAGGGTTTGTTTCAAAGCCCTTATGTAAGTGTCTGTACCAAGAAAGTGGGGAAACCAAGCACCGAGAACAATGAGCACAAGATGGTTGATTCAATTATGGCATACATTGATCAACGCTTCAATGGCCTCAACGTGGGGAAAAGTCCCGACACAAGCCTTTATCAGCCCTCCATTCTCATGAGCACAATGGCCGCTCTCCCCGACAAGTTCAAGATGCCCGACATTAGCAAGTTCAAGGGAAACTCTTGTCCCATGGCACACATCGAGACTTACATTTGGGCTATGGTACCGAAGAAAGTCTCTCCCAAGGTTATGGCACAATGCTTCCCTCTTACTCTCGAGGGGGCGGCAAAGGATTGGTAAGAAACTCTCCCACTCACAGTCCGTCTTGATTGGGACGCCGCCATACTTGCCTTTAAGAGTCAATACCAAGGCAACACCACCCACCGGCCAACCAAGAAAGAGCTCGAGAACACTACTCAAAGGGACAATGAGTCCTTCATCGACTTCATGAGAAGGTGGAATGACAAGCTCGCCGAAATTGTTGAGAGGCCTAACGCCAAGGAGCAAATGGATATCTTTTTAAGTGTCTAAAGATTGATCTCCGCACCCACCTAAGTGGGGCTTGCTATGCCGATTTCTCTCAAATGTATGAGGTGGGGATCCGAATGGATGAGTTGCTTAGAGAAATCAATAAAGGTGCTCCTACCCTCCGTTACAAGGCCGCCTCTAACTCCACAAAAGAGGCTTCGGTTAATGCCGTCACTACCGATAAGGGGAATTACAAAAGGGTTCCTCCACCACAAGGCAAGAAGTTTCAAGATGATCGTGTCTACACTCCTCTCCATGGCATGACTATCACCGAGGCCTTCGAAGCTCTCAAAGCAAAAAGGCAAGTTACTCCTCTCCAAGGGTACAAACCCAAGGCATTGCGTCCCAACCATGCTCACCACAAGCGTTGTGACTACCACCAACATAGCGGCCACACCACCGAGGAATGCTTCGTCCTCCGCAACGTCATCCAAGATCTCATAGACAAAAAGGAATTAATAGTTCCTAATGAGTGTGGTGTCAATGTAATAGAGATAGGAGAGTTTGAAGAGACCACTCATTCATTCCCAATTGTGAATGAGGGCTCCAATATTATGAATAAGATTGACAATTCTTGTTACGTTATGACTTACAATGAGGTAATGAGGGAAGTACTAGAGAATAGGAAAAAGAAGCAAGATGGGAACGTCAACATGCTAACTCGATCCGGACGAGTCATAGCAAGCAACCCCGCTACTTCTGCACCAAGCTCCTCTTCTCAAAGACCGCAAACTCGCGATACTCCCGAAGACCCTTTACTGGTTCAACTCAAGAAAACTCAAGCCAACATCTCCATTTGGGACCTCATTGCATCCTCAAAGAAGCACCGAGATCTTGTTATCAGTAATCCTGACGACACATCAATCTCCCCCGATACTACTCCTGGAGACCTTACTGCAATGATAGGCCACATTCACTTTGGCAATGTCATCACTTTTGCCGACATGGACCTTCCACCATTTGGGTTCGATCATAATGAGGCCATTTATCTCTAGGTGAGAGCAAGGGGGAGACCTATCTCAAGAGTCTTAGTTGACGGTGGTTCCACACTCAACCTGTTGTCCAGCCTACTCATGGGCATACTGGGGCTTAAGAATTCAGATTTGAAGCCTTCTACTCAAGTGATCCGAGGTTACGACAGCACTGCCCGTACAGTTATGGGTATGGTGGAAATAGACATTGAGTTTGGGAGCATGGTCATGTCCGTCCCATTCCAAGTGCTCGACGTCCCTTCCTCATTCAATTTGCTCTTGTGCCGACCGTGGATACACAGTTCTAATGCCGTCCCTTCAACTCTCCATCAATGTGTGAAGTTCAGAAATGGGGATGAAATAGTGACCGTTAAGGAAGAAAACGTCACTATCCATAGAAAGGGGGAACCCATTCACCAAATTCAGCATGGTTTAGCAGACTCTACCCTCTCCGGCGTCTCAATCAGCGCCATTGACAAAGAAGGGGGAAAGGAGTCATGGACCCTTGGCAATCGCAAAGTCCTCCGCATGATGAGGAATATGAATTACTTCCCTGGTTTAGGCCTAGGGAATATCAACAAGGAAGGATGCAACCTATTGAGGTTCCTTTTGTTAAGAACAAGTTCGGTTTGGGATATTGTAGACACCCCGCCTTGGACCTCTCATGTCCCGATTGCATACACATTCTTTGTCTTCCTCTTTTCTGTTAAGTTTTGTAACTTTTCATTAAATTTCGTTACTTTCCATTAAGTTCCTGACTTACTCCATTAGTCTTGGATTTGACTAAGTGGCAAAGTCAACCTTGAGTCTTTGTTTCATTTATTTTCGTTTACTTTCGTGATGTTCGTTAAGTTTTTGGACTAATTCCTTTAGTTTTGGGGCTTAACTGCATAACAGGGTTAACGTTTGGGCTAAAATATGAATTTTCTGAAGCTGGGATGCGCACGCCTTTGCCCTCCTTTGTGGGAGGCGTGTTCCTCCCATAGGGGGGGTGGGAAGCGTGCGCTTCCCGCTTCCAGAATCTCAGATTTGGCCAAATTTCCCTCCTTTTCTGATTTGTAACCCCCAAGGCCATTATGCCTTGGCTTGATCCGGGGAAGGGCCATCTTTGTGACCAAAAACACTTCTCTAACACCTATAAATACCTATTCATTCCACCATGGAAAAGGAGGAAGAATTCTTGAATCAAAAACACTTTAAAACACATAAAATCCATTTTCAAAGAGTGGTCACTATAGACAATTTGGTTCTTTCCCATTCAAGCACAAGGTACAATGTTCATTCTCTTATAAACTTTTAATCTTATCTTTATTTTCCCTCCTTGTTAAAATCTTTTTATTACACTCTTCATCTTTAATGTGTATGCAATCTCCATAAAAGGGATACAACCAAAAGGCGACTTCACTATTGAAGTTTGGCCAAGGTTACATCCCAGCATTCCAAATTCCACTTTAATTTTCATTTCATTTCTTCATGTAATTGTTTGGCATAATTGTTACATGTAATCTTTTAGAATAAATTAATAAATAAAAACAATTCTCTTTTATTTACTTTTAATTTTCCCCTTTCTTTCCATTGTAATTGTTAGCACTTCTTACATTAATAATTGAAGGACTTTTCTTTTAGTATTAGAACACCAAAAGTAGCAAGACCCGCGTAAGCGGGACGGAGTGGGTGTTTAAGTACTTCCCACTCCATCACCTAACCCCCGAACCCCTCATCTCAAGAATTTTTGGTTTCGTAATCAATAAAAAGGCCATTTTCTTAGGTTTTCTCGCGTTCCTCTAAAATGTGGGTGGCGACTCTTAAAATCAAGTAGACATCCTAGGATAATTCACCGCTCTAGCCAAGCCGTGGTTTCCCGGGGTATCTACAGATATGAGCCTTCCAAAGACGACTTGAAGAACGAGCAAGCCATCAAGAATGAAAAGGCCCGAGCCCGAAGGGAAGGCCGTTGTTATGAGATTCCCAATTTGAGGCCTTACCGCAAGACGCTGAATGGATACTTTGTCCGTCAAGGGGAAGAGGTGTCATACGTAATCTTTCCCGAACCATGGGTTAACAGCAAGGGCATCAGAAAGCCCGGTCTTGAAATCTTTGCCGACTGCGAGATTCAGAAATCCAAATGGGAACCAACTCCCATGTCGCCCCGAGAATGGTGGGGGAAGAAAGTAACCATAGAGTCCGAGACAGAGATTACCGTGGGGGAAGAATTGTCAGATTTAGCCTCCATTTTCGAAGAACTTGCCATCATGGATGAGTGCCAAGTCAATGCTATCTACGACACAGACACGAGAAAGGAGACTATCAGTGAGATCGAGCCGAGCCCCGAGCCGATCAGCAACTGGTATTCTACGAAGGGACCTGTGGTATCCGAAGACTTCTTGGTCAAGAAGATGGGGTGCATTCTGCGCAAAGTCACAAAGGAATATTTGTTCACATTCACTTTCGAGTCCGAGTGTGTTTCCGATACCCTCACCCAAGAGGATGTGGAGGCCATAGCCGAGCGTGTGTTCCCTTTCTTTGTTAATGAAAAATTTGATCTTTATGAGTACCCCGAGATTGCAAACATCATGAATGATGAATTAACTAATAATGAATTTAATGAACTAGTTAATAACGATTCAAATAATGATGAAATAGATCACGAAAACATAACATACTGAAATGAACTTGCTCAACAGGTCCATAGTCGTGGTGAAAATGGTCCAGGGGCTGACGAAGAATTGCATGTTGTTAATCTGGGTACCGACGAAGAGCCGAAAGAAACCAAGATCGGAAGCTTCTTCAAGGGGGAAGAGAAAGACAAATTGACTGCACTGCTCAGAGAGTTCGTGGATGTATTTGCATGGTCATACAAAGACATGCCGGGTTTAGATAGAAAGGTCGTTGAGCACAGAATTCCGATCAGAGAAGATGCTAAGCCGACAAAGTAGAAACTCAGAAAGATCAAGCCAGAATGGTCTTTACAAGTCAAAGAAGAGATAGAAAAGCTTCTCAGTGTAGGCTTCATCAAGGTTATTGAGTATCCAACATGGCTAGCCAATGTGGTCACAGCCCGAAAGGCTAATGGCAAGGTTCGTGTTTGTGTGGACTTCTGGGATTTGAACAAAGCTTCTCCAAAGGATGACTTTCCACTACCCAACATTGACATGCTAGTCGACTCCACTGCTGCCTACGAGGTCCGCTCGTTTGTGGATGGTTTTGCTGGATACAATCAGATTCTCATGGACGAGGAGGATCAACACAAGACTGCTTTCACAACACCATGGGGCACTTTTTTCTATACAGTTATGCCGTTTGGGTTAAGGAATGCTGGGTCTACTTATCAAAGGGCTGTTACAGACTTGTTCCATGACATGATTCACAAAGAAATCGAGGTCTACGTGGATGACATGATCATCCACTCGAAGGGGACCGACGGTCAACATTTGATCGATCTCTGCAAATTATTTGAAAGGCTTCGTCAACACAAGATAAGGCTCAATCCCGCAAAGTGCACGTTTGGGGTCATCCGAGGCAAAGTTCTTGGCTACATGGTCACAGAAAGAGGTATTGAAGCAGATCCCTCAAAAATCAAGGCAATCATTGACATGCCTCCTCCCAAGACACAGAAAGAAATCAAAGGCTTCATGGGTAGACTTCAGTACATCAGTCGGTTTGTGCACCAGCTTACCTCCATGTGTGAGCCAATCTTCAAGCTACTCAAGAAGAATGTGGCTCTAGAATGGACCGACGCTTGCCAAGAAGCCTTCGACCAAGTGAAGTATTACTTGACATGCCCCCTAGTCTTGGTTCCACCTCACAAGGAGAAGCCTCTCTTGCTTTACCTCACGGTGAACGATGAAGCCTTGGGGCTATGCTAGCACAAGAGCAAAGAGACTCCACAAAGGAAAGTGCCATCTATTTTGTCAGTTGCCGATTTCAAGGAGGTGAAAAGAACTACTCTGTCTTAGAGAAGTCATGTGCAGCACTGGTTTGGGTTACTCAAAAGCTCAAACACTACATGGAAGCCTTTCCAATCAAACTAGTAGCAAAAGTGGACCCGCTCCGCTACATCTTCGAGAAGCCTTTCATGTCGACAAGGATAGCCAAATGGTACTTCATGCTCGCCGGCTATGACATCACTTACGTCACACTCAAATCCATCAGGGGGAAAGTGTTCAGTGATCAGATTCCTGAATTTCCGTGTGACGAAGTGAAGGGGGAGGACTTACAGTTTCCCGATGAACACTTGGTTTGCACTACAACCGAGGAAAATAAGTGGAAACTCTTTTTCGATGGCGCCACCAATAAACATGGTTATGGAATAGGAATGTTGCTTGTTGATCCAAAGGACATCTACACTCCAATCGCCATCTGTCTTGAATTCGAAGCTACCAACAACATTGCCGAATATGAGGCATGCATAGCGGGGCTAGAAGCGGCCCTAGAAAGAAATGTCACAGAGCTAGAAGTATTCGGTGTCTCCCTGCTCCTTATCAATCAGACATCGGGTAAATGGCGAATCCAAGACCCGACCCTCCAACAGTATGGTCGACACCTCGAGTAATAGGTTGAACAGTTTCAAGACATCACGTTCAATTATTTTCCAAGAGACAAGAACTGCTTTGCCAATGCTTTGGCCACTATAGCCTCACTGGTTGAGAGCCCCAAAGGAAAAATGGTGAAACCCTTCAAAATTTCAAGAAGGACCAGTCCGGCATACTGCATGAACATTGAGATCAATGAAGTCCAAGATAACCCCCCGTGGTACACTGACATCATGAATTTTCTCAACAACGGCACCTTTCCCGAGAATAACAATGGGAAAACCCGAATAGCACTACAAAATCTAGCCGCCAGATATGTGTTGATTGGAAACCGAGTCTACAAGAGACATCATCAAGGGATCAACCTTTTATGTGCAAACGAGTCCAAAGCTCAAGAAATCATGCACGAAGTCCATGAAGGCGAGTGTGGACCCCATATGAATGGGATTATGTTAGCCAAGAAAATACTCTGTATTGCCTACTATTGGACTACAATGGAAAGAGACTGCATCGAGAAAGTCAAAAAATGCGCCAAGTGCCAGTTCCATGCTAATCTACAACATGCTCCACCTTCACAATTGTACAACATGACCACACCTTGGCCATTCTCTTGTTGGGGCATAGATATCATCGGCAAAGTCCATCCTACGGGGAGCAATAGACAGTCATTCATCCTTGTGGCCGTGGACTATTTCACAAAATGGGTCGAGGCACAAGCTTACCGAGTTCTCAATGCCAAGAAAGTGGCCAAATTAGTGAACAACAACATCATGTGCCGATATGGTATCCCTCATGAGATCATCTCCGATAACGGTTCTCACTTCAAGAAATAAATGGATGCACTTTTGGTTAACTACAAAATCACCAAACACAAGTCATCCCCGTACCGTCCCCAAGCAAATGGAGCGGCCGAAGCAGCAAATAAGACAATCGAGGTCATCATACGAAAAATGGCTTCAACAGGAAGGGATTGGCCCGAGAAATTACCACTAGCATTGTGGGGCTACCGCACATCAATACGGTCAGCAACGGGAGAGACTCCGTACTCATTAGTTTATGGTTCTGAAGCCGTACTCCCAGTTCGAATCCTCTTCCGTGGAGGAGGACGTCCACCGGGAGCACCATAGTCATCACTAGAAGGAGGAGAAGCGCCACACTCTGCCAACTTGTGAAGACTCTTCGCCACTTTCCTATGCAACCTCCGGATCACCGCCCGTAGGCCTGACTCACGACACGCCATAGCCTCGTATGTCCGAGGAGTCACCTAAGCAAAAAGTGGCACAAGAATGTCAAGACTAGTCCAAATGAGATGATAACTAAAGACAGAAGTGGGATGAATAAAAGAAAGGGTAAAAGTACATACACTGACATGACCCACCGGGATCTGAAACTCCGGGGCTATCTCACCCTCCTCATACTGAACCCACTGAGGGTTACCACTATAATCGGTATAATCATACAAAGGAGCTCCAAAAACCCTATCAAAAGAAGGACCCGGTGCCGCTGGCTCAACGTGCCTCTGCCCTATCTCTGTCAACTTCTCCTCAATCACGGCGTGTGGGCCCCTTAGGCATGTCCCAGAAAAATCATCATATGAAGCCCCCACTACAATGAAATGTCTGGCATCAAGGCCCTCGGTCAACCTAACCCGGTCATGCCGAGATGTTGGGTCAGTCATGAAACGTGGAGGATCTACCGGAACCATATATACACTACCTGCTCCATGCTGCGCGTATACCCTCTCACCAAGATAAAGGGCATCCCCACTATAACCTATCAACAACCTCCGCTAGCCCGTCGCCTCAATGGCCCCTGCAATAAGTAACTCGGCATCTAGCTCCGCCCATGGGTAAAAAAAATCCTTCTCGGCCGAGGCCCTCCCAAAATGGTCTTAAGTTGAGCATATGTATAGTGCCAAGAGGTCTCATCTCCCCTACTCCTGTAGCTCGGTACCCATCTGCACATGGCTGGGTAAGTCGACCGAGCACTGGTCGTCCCAAATCGGCTCAAAGCAAGAACCTCATAAGCCCAACACTGCAAGAGGGATTATGAAACAAGATCAGAAATAATCTACGAGAAGAAGAGACTGAAATCAAAAACAGACAAGAAACGGATCATACCTCCAAGGCAAAGTGTAAGCAATCGACTGACGCCAACTGAGATCTACAACTCCGATCTAGGGAACGGTACAACTCGGCTAAACCTTCCAATCCCCAAGCTATCCCCCTCACTGCATCCAAATCTGCTAGACATCCAAGCAGTGGAATCATCGCCGTAGTGCTGGCATTAGCAAAAATGGTCAGCGACAATCCGTACATGATAAACACTCGGGCAACTACCTCTACATCACCTCCACCGGCCTCTAAATCGGCCAACATCTCCTCACACCACCTCTTTAGGCCCCCCAGACGTACACCATAACCACTCCTGATGTCGGTACAGTCAAACCCGATCAAGCTTTGAAGTCTATCTGCACTCCCATCGGCAAGCAGGGTATCATCACTCCATACTGGGCCACCAGTGAACCACAACCCGGTGAGAGCCGTAAATTCCGAGGGAGTCACCGTAACCTATCCCCAATCAAAATGGAAGGTATGGGTGGTATCCCACTAATGCTCCCGTAGTGCCATCACCAGATCAGTACTCTTGGTCAACTCTCCCTGACCAGATAAGCTCTCAAAAAATGCTCCCAAGCCGGTGGCCCGCACCCTGCTCTGAACAGTCTCTGGAGTCCTCTCCCACAAACTATGCACAACACCGCATGAGCCACTCGACTTCAAAGGCGGCAATACAACTTGCAAACACAGACAGGTATACACAACTCAGGTATGCAATTAATATAGCAATTTATTTCATAACATGTGTAAATATAGGTTATTGCAATATTACTCTAGGAAATCCCCAAAATTCCCAACGAATACTATAAACATCGTACAATCAAAACCCTAGTCTACCTAGGACAAATCAATTCAAACAACGGTAAAAATAGTCCAAGATTACAAGATTAAAAGACAAAATACAACTTCACACAAAATAAGCTTTCTCAACGAAACATTCACATACATGGACTACCCATACTCTAAAAAATATTCAAAACCACACAAAAAAGCACTTTGAACAAGGTCAACCAAGTCAAAATCAGTCCAAATTTACAACATTTTCGGACAAAACACGACTTAACATAAAAATTGTGTTTTTCAACAAAACCACCAAGATCAATACATTACACATGCTACAATTAGCCTTAATTTCCCAAATACTCAATCAATTTGGGTCAAATATGTCAATTAACACATCCAAACGCCAAACCTTGGGTAAAATGCAAATAAATCTTTACGATCAACATAAAATCCACATAAACCCCAAACTTCGGGTAATTATAAAAATTAATCAACAAAACCCTAAACTTTGGGAAAAATACAATCAAACCCCTCATTCAAAATAACTTACAATCAAGTCCCTCACTAAAAATAATTTACAGTCAAATCATCTATGCTTAACATTAACACATTTAAACCCCAAACTTGGGTTATTTACAATCAAAACGACCAACATAAAAGTCACTCAAACCCCAAACTTAAGGTAATTAACAATCAAACCTTCTCATTAAAAGCAATTTACAATCAAATCCTCCATGTTTAACATCAATACATTTAACCCCAAACTATGGGAAAATCACGACTAAACCTCTACATTCAATTCACTTAAAACCCCAAACTTTGGGTAATTTACAATCAAAATCCTTATATTTAACAATAATATATTTAAACCCCAAATCTTGGGTAACTTACAATCAAATCAACAATAATTTATTCAAACCCCAAACCTTGGGTAAAATACAAATAAATCCCTCACACTCAACGTCAATCCATTTTAACCCCAAACTTTGGGTAATTCACAATCAAATCCATAATTTGAAATAACTTACAATCAAGCCCCTCATTTAAAACAATTTACAATCAAATTCCCCGCATTTAACGTTAACATACTTAAACCCCAAACCTTGGGTAATTTACAATTAAATAAGTGATAATTCAATAAAACCCCAAACTTTGGAAAATTCACATCCAAGACTCCTTCAAACAATCAATGCTCAAACCCTAGACTATAGGTAATCACACTCCAACTTCTCCAATAACATTACTCAATGCTTAAAACCTAAATAATAGGTACTTTACATCTACAAACGACCAAACTTTACACAGTCTCTACTTTGATCCCTCAAACTTGCGATCTTCCACATGCTTTCCTCCGGATTACAACAAATAAACTTATCATGATAAAACTCTAAAAGTGTTACATTAATACACTTATACTAAAACATATTGAGAAACACCGCGATCCGTAGGACTTGTCCTTAGTCCGTTCCTTTGGCCCGGAAGGCCACTATAAACTCCAAATTTAACGAACATAGGCCTGGAAGGCCACTATAAGTTCCAAATTTAACGAACTTTGGTCTGGAAGACCACTATAAATTACCAAATCAACTTATTTCCCCAACGAGAGCCAAATAATTCAGGTTAAGGAACCGCTATAAATCCTAAATCATACTAATAATGCAGGTTAAGAAACCGCTATAAATCCTAATGCAGGTTAAAGAACTGCTATAAATCCTAACTTATACTAAAATGCAGGTTAAGGAACCGCTATAAATCCTAATGCAGGTTAAGGAACCGCTATAAATCCTAATACAGGTTAAGGAGCCGCTATATGTCCTAAATTAAATTAATCCGTCGTATTAAGTTAATTTATAGGTTAAGGAAACTGTTACACATATTTTATTAAATAACTGAATCGATCCCGAGAGACATGCATCCCGATATAATCGAAAATGTTATCCTTTTTAACTTGCGCAATCCCGAGGCACTTGCGTCCCAATATACTGCTCACTTTACCACCCTTTGAATCCCGCGATCCAGAGGTTTTAGCATCTCTATATACCGTAGTTTTTGAGAATTTGATTGATTCACACGCTCTGTAAGATGGATTCTTCATATACTGTGTGTCTCATGTTTTTGGCATAGGTTACTGGTGTCTCTGGACATAATTTCAGTTAATGTTGCTAAGTGTCCTCGGACCGTTTGGTTTCTTTCGCATAGGTTGCTGGTGTCTTTGGACATAATTTCAGTTACTGTTGCTAGTGTCTTCAGACACATTTGATGATCTTTTAAATACGCGCTCCATAAGAAGTCAGAATCCATCCCTAATTTTGTTCTTGATTCTTGAGTCTTCTTCTCGCGCCGTGCGTATGGCTTTGTCTCTTCCCTAAGTAGAGTCCGAACAACGATTCTATGGTCCCTTTCTTTCCCTAGTAGAGTCCGAACAACGATTCTATTATCCTTAACGAATATTCAGTCTTCATACACGATAGTGTCCGTAGGATAGTTATCCCCAGCAAGAGCTGATGTCTCGTTTCTTTCTCACTCTCCCTAATAAATGTTCATTCTTCATACAGGATAGTGTCCGTAGGATAGTTATCCTCAGGAGATGATGTCTCGTTTCTTTCTCTCTCTCCCTCCTACGAATGTTCATCTTCGTACATGATCCTATCCCCAACAGAAGATGATGTCTCATTTCTCCCACAAAGCACGAACTACGACTGGCTTGATTCCCTTTAGGATACGCAGGTAGCCTGACAAAGGTTCAGCCGCTCGACCAATATGGTCACCTTCTTACTTCTCTCCCCTGATTTGGAACTCGTGTTTCAGATCGGTTCCTTTCTTAATCGATGACCATCCATGCTTGTCGCCAAGGGGCTACTGTTAGTACCCGATCTGAAGATTGAGGACTTCCTAAACCTTTAGGAGCCTCCGAGGACCTTTTAGGTAATTATAACCTGACAAGGACTTATTCGGCAGTTCTCCAGAGTTCTAGATTGACGAAATCAGTTCTAGGTCGAAATCCATCAGGATATTCTTAGTTTAAACCTTTTCGGCACCCTCGAAGCCTTTTCTAATCATCAAGAAGCTTCAATCATATTTCTTGCCGATCAAGGTGAGTCTTCTTACTTTTCTTATTATGTTCTTGATATGTTCTTAGGCTAGATCTGTTTTATGCATGTTTTCATTATGTTTATGCATCTATATTCATATGTTCTTCATGCGTTCTTCATATTCTTAGTCTAAACTCATAATATATGCCATTTTTAGGGTAGCGATCTTCATGTTTACATGTTCATGCATATGTATTCACGATGTTCTTATTATTATGCCAGATCTAAGACTTATACGATCTAGTATGTTACGCATGTATAAGTCTTAGATCTATCATAATAATAAGAACATCGTGAATACATATGCATGAAAATGTAAACATGAAGATCGCTACCCTAAACATGGTATATATTATGAGTTTAGACTAAGAATATGAAGAACGCATGAAGAACATATGAATATGGATGCATAAACATAATGAAAACATGCATAAAACAGATCTAGCCTAAGAACATAACAAGAACATAATATGAAAAGTAAGAAGACTCACCTTGATTGGCAAGACATATGATTGAAGCTTCTTGATGATTCGGAGAGGCTTCGAGGGTGCCGAAAAGGCTTAAACTAAGAGTTTCCCGTCAGTTTTGACTGCATAACTCGTAGAATGAATTATGTCCTTGATTTGTCAAGCTGAGGACCCTATTTATAGGAAAACGGGGTGGATCTGGAAAAATGGCCGCACGGCCAGGTCACAGCCGTATGGTGGTTACGGCACCGTACGGTGGCTTCTTTTGGGATTACGTGCTGATCAAGATCTCAGCGAATCCTTATCAGTTTGTTCCCAGGATTTGATCAATATCCTGATGGATTTCGACCTAGAATTGATTTCGTCAATCTAGAACTCTGGAGAACTGCCGGATAAGTCCCTGTCAGCTTACAATTACCTAAAAGGTCCTCGGAGGCTCCTAAAGGTCTAGGAAGTCCTCAATATTCAGATCGGGTACTAACAACGGGGACAAGTGGTGCCGTTGAACTTAGAAATGTACGGGTTGCGAAACTTGCGTGGAAGCTTAGTGATCAACTGGCGAAGGGCAACGGGGTCAAATGGAGAAAAGGAGCTCTCAGTTATGCCAAGATGAACGAATTTCTTCTCAAGGAACTCTATAGTGGCGGAACCAAAAGTTTTGCTTTTACATTCATTAGCAACCCCTTTCTTCTTGTCACTAGCCTTAGTGTCCTCGTCATCAGAGGAGGAGTATGATGAGTTTGAGTCGGAGTCAGAGTTAGAGTCAGAATCTCTCTGCTTCTTGGATTCCTTCTTAGTGTGAGATTCCTCATATTTAGAGGAGTATTTAACTTTCTTACAATCTGTCATCTTAGCATTCATGTAATGGAGTTCGTCAGGCACGATTTGAATGTCCTTAGCATGGAGATCATTTTCAAGGGCTAATTGTTCCTTTTGATCCCTAATTTGCTGACGAAGGTCTTTGATGACTCTCTTAGCGGTTTCCAAGTTATCAACGGGGGTAATGGGTATTGCTTCAACTCGGTTTAACCTCTTGGTTTTGGGATTGTGAATATAACTTGAGGACGCGATTGTGTTGGGAGGTTTGTAGAGCTACTTGAGATTCTAACAGACCTAGAGGTGCAAAATGTTTGTTAATCCCGGGTTGATATCCCAACAAGTCGACCATATAGGGGTACATAGGGTTTCAGGTTGACCAAACGAGCAAAACATAAAGCTGGAGGAGATGTCTCGCGCGAGACATCTAGCACAGAAGTCAGATTTTTGAAATTTAGAACCTATTTCTGGTCGGACGAAGGTTAATCCGTTTTGAGGGTTTCTACCTAATGTCCTAGAACAATGGATTCGTCACCCTAGAATATGAGCCCCTTGTTTTCACCTGTATTGCACTCCCCAAACAAACAATTTGGGCAAAGGTCTCATATTTTCATCGGAATCCACCATTCAAAACCAAAACTAAATGATCTCGTAATTGTTTTAGTTCTTTAAAAATATTTATTGTTATAATCAGATTATATGTGTTTTTATTGAAAAATAGTACTTTCTTTGTCTTTAAATGAATGTCCAATTTTTTTTTAAAGAGATATCTGAAAATCCCTACTTTTATACAGTTTAGTGGCAAATATCATATATATATACTCACTCGGTCCCACTCGAATTAGGAAAAAATTCCATTTTGGGTGTCCCACTCGAATCAGGACAACCTAAAAATGGAAGCATTTATTTAATGGGACCCACATTCACACTCACAACAACTTTTCACTCATTATTCTCTACCCCCACTTTCTCTCACATACTTCACTTTTCATACTCACAACACCTACTCCACTAACATTTTTTCCTTAATCCCCATGCCCAACTCAAAAATCTTAATTCAGGTGGGACGGAGGGAGTATGTATAATCATGTAATCTATTTTCCAAACATTTGTTTTTGCAAGTATTAAAAGACTAGTTTTTTTTTTTCGGTAAAAAAATATATAAGGAAAATGTTTTTTTTTTTTTTTTAAAAGGACATTTATTTAATGACAACTGGAGTACTATATTTTAGGGACTTATAAGTACAAACACCTATTTATTGTGATATGCCTGAAAAGAAAAGAGCCCAAAAAGAAAACAAGTAACATTATCACTAACACTTTTTAACACATGAACTTTTTTTTTTTGACACATGCACCGAAACTCTTTTAAACGCATGCCCTAACACTCAATAATACTACAACTGACACTCATAAACACATGAATTGCATTCAATAACACATGAACAGACACTTTTAAATAATACAAATGACGCTCTTAAACACTACCACTGTATCTTCAAAACACTCCACTTATATTAAGTAACACATGATCTACACTCTTAAACAGTATAACTGACACTCTTAAACACTATAATTGACACTCTTGAACACTATTATTCGTAGCGCGTAAAGTTTACTTATTTACAAAAATACCATCGCATGTGATGTTTCATTTATTTATAAAAATATCACCACACGTCTTTCAAACCCTTTTTTCTTAAATGTTAAGAAAATTTGGTTTTTCTAAGAGCTACTCTTTATACAGAGGGTTAGGAGGCTGCCAAAAAATAAAATAAAATAAAATATATACTATAGTATTTTAAAGTAGGCAAAAATGACTTTGGGCATGACATCTCATCCAGTTTTGGGTTAATCTTGCTCCTAAGCTTGCCACATCAGATTCATGACATTAAGAGCCAAACCTTTCAGTTCTTGCCAACTAGACACAAATAATAGGTTATATTCTTAGTTATGGGTATGGGTACTAATAATAGGTATGAAACTAGATATGTTTAAGAATTATAATTGATAAGAAACTAATGTAAAGAACTCAATGATTCTTGAAGAATATGTTATACCTAATAGACATATACTCTTATATATATACTAGAAGTATAGACTTGGTAGGCCTAGCATTTAAAAACGTCAATAAAGTGATGCATAATTATCCAACTTTTCGGCTCCTTATACATTGATCATCCTAATTTAACTTTTCATATAATAAAATGCATTATTTTATGAGGGGATATAAAGAGTTTTGCTTATGAATGTATTGTTTTATGATGGAATACATAGAGTTTTGCAAGTCAAATTAAATCTCTTTTGGAAATACATAGAGTTTTGATAATAGATAAAGAACTTTAGCTAACATGCATGAAACTGAATAGTTTAGTACTTCAAGAGGCAAGAAGATGTTTAATAAGCATTAGAGACTTAGTAGTTGGAAAGTCACACAAAAAATCTTTAGTAAATAACCACCATTATTAGTAGATTTTATACTTTTTTTTCTTTTCTCTCTCTCTCTCTCTCTCTCTCTCTCCAACGCATCTCATTTTTATTCTTTCACAATTGTGTTTTCTCTCAAATGGGTTGGAAGACATGATTATTTTGGCTTACTAGCGGGTAACCCGTGCTCTGCACGGGAAACCAATACTATGTCTTCAAAATTATTTTAACTATAGTTAACTAATATAGTAATCATCATTTTAACTAATACTATTAATAATAAAAATTAATCTATATGATTACTATTATTATAATAACTATTATAATTAATTAATACTATTGATAGTAATATTTAATATATACTCCCTTTGTCTTTTTAGTCTGTTCACTTTTGGTCAACGGGATTAAACTTTGACCAAACAATTAATGTCAAACTGACAATCCTAATGAAATTTTAGAAATTATTATTGATAAATTAAATGATTATTTATCAATTACAATTTTTAGAATTTCATTAGGATGAATAGAATGACATTAAATGTTTGGTCAAAGTTTACTCTCGTTGACCAAAAGTGACAGACTAAAAAGACGGAGGGAGTATTAATAGCAATGATTAATCTATATAATAATTATTATTAATATAATTAATATAATAAAATAATATTATTAATATTAATAGTTAATTAATATAGTAACTATTATGATTAATTAATATTAAAAATTAATAATCTAACTTATATAATAACTATTATAATTAACTAATACTAATAATAGTAATAGTTAATGTATGTAGCCTATTATAGTTAACCAATACTATTAATAGTAAAAAATAACTTATAAAGTAACTATTATGGTTAACTAATAATATTAATAATAATAATTAACTTATATATAGTAACTATTATAGTTAACTAATACTATTAATAGTAATAGTTAACTAATATAGTAACTATTATAGTTAACTAATACTATTAATAGTAATATTTAACTTGTATTGTAACTAATATTGTTAATAGCAATGGTTAACTTATACTATTAATAGTAATAGTTAACTTATACTATTAATAGTAATAGTTAACTGCTTCTCCAAATTCAAGCTTTTATTAAAACATGTACACATGTCAAACCCACAACTCTCCTCACCAACTTTAATATATATATATATATATATATATATATATATATATATATATATATATATATATATATATATAGATTTGTCATTGCTTATCACTCCATATAAGTAACATTGTTAATTATATTCCATATCTCATACTTTATTTTTCATCTAATCTTTTTCTTTTAATTTAAATTTGAAATTTGTAGTTCAATCTAATTTACATTTATATTTTTTTTGTTTTTCATTTTCTTTTTTCTTAATTCACAGTTTGATACATATTAGAAATTCAAATCTTATTTTCTTTTTTCATTGTGTTTTCTTTCGGATGAGATTTATTTTTGTTATTTATTTTTACTTTCTTTTTTGTTTTATTTATGTTTTTTGATTTCATATTGACTTTACTTTTAGTCTTCATTTTCATTTACCACTTTCATATTTGGTTTGATTTTATTTATTATTTTTGTCAATTTTGATTACTTTTGTTTATTTCTTTTTTTTATTATTAAAATTTTCATTTTCAGATTTCATAGTACATTTTTCTATGTTATGGTTTTTTATATTTATTATCTCAGTTAAAATTGCACCTTTTTTTGTTTTGATTTCTTATATATTTCCACGTTCTTTTAACATTATCTTTCTAAATCTATGTACTATATGGTTTTGGTTTTGACTATTTTCTCTCACATGTTTTTTTTAAGTAGGTTGTGGGAGAAAAAAATTGGATAAAGTTGGACGAGGAAGAAAATATTATCGACGACCATGGAAGCTATGTAGTCCGCCATGTTAATGGACGACCCCACTATGACTACCTGTAGTGGGTATGGAACACACATAAATTTACTTTCATTGAAAATTAGTATTTTGGGTGATTGTCAAATTGAGAAAACAGGCTTCTTGGTGAGTTTTATTTGATTTTTTCTCTTAAATATACTTTTATATAATATAGTTTTTGTCATTATGTTTGTATTAATTAATCATCACTATTGTCACAAATATGTTCATTTTTTTCTTTTTCCATGATTGCAATATAATTTTCTATATGGTGTTATTATTTTCAAAGTTAAGTATGTTGAGGATGATCAAGAAAAGAAATGTTTGGATATGAGAATATTGAATTTTATAGATAAAACACTTACAGTTCAATGAGCAAGGTTTGCTTTTTAATTTGTGAGATGTGGGAGGTAAGTTTATCATTTCTTAACTTTTACAATTTGCTATTTTATATGGGAATTTCAAAAAAATCTAATATAAACCAATTTTTAACTCCACGTCCGCGAAACCCCCGCCCCTTCCCCCTCCCTCCCCGGGAAAACGAAAAAAAGCCAAATCCAGTGAGAGAGAGAGAGAGAGGGAGAAAATTCTTCTCTTGAAGGTATTAGAAAGGGATTCCAGTTCGTTGTCATAGATGAAAATCGTTCGCAGAGACCTCATCCCCAATGGGTTTGGTAGCGTCAAGGTATGTACACATCCCCCACTAAACCCCAGATTATAATTATAGTTATACAAATTTTTTAAATGGATTTTTGGATTGGTGGAAACAGATGATTCCAGAAGAAGCCGATGATTTATGGCTTGCTTATAATTTGATCGCTGAAGGTGACTCTATCATGGCTGTTACCGTCAGGTACGCGTTTGTCTGTCTGTATCTTATGAAGAAATGCTAACGTTTCTGAAAATTTAGGGAAGTTGAAGTGAATTCAAATTCTTTTTGATGCATATTCTGAGATTGGGAATTATTGAATTGAAAGGGCTTTGTGGAAGTAAACAGAATGAGGGACACTGTCTATATTTATACTTGTTTGTGTTTCATAATTATGGTTGACTAGACTGATACTGATCCCACATGTTTCATAAATATGGTTGACTACTGATACTCCCTCTGCGCAAAATCATTTTCTCAGTTGCCATTTTTCATGGTCCCAAAAAGTTCTCATTTCTACAATTTAGGATTAAATATGCACAAACACAACATAGCTACATAGCTACTAGGTAGTGCAACAAGTGTACATATCCTTAAAAAGTTTCAATAGTCAAACGTGAAGATCATTTTGGGACGGATAGAGTATTAATATCTTGATGGCGATGCATCGTGATCCCACGTGTGTGTATGTGTATCACGCGCTTATACTCTAGCAGTTAATGTTTAGCTTAAAGTCTGTTCCTGTATCACTCCGTTTGGGTTTTGGTGAATAACAGATACACCCAGGATGGTGCTAAAATCCTAACTTATAAGGACTCAAACACTTTAAGAATTTTATTATGCTAGTAATTTTTTTGTCCTTGATTATTCCTTGTTTATAATACTTCCTCTGTCCCAGAAAGTTAGTCCCTTTTTTTTTCATTGTTCATTTGCTTGTAATTTGAGCAATAATTTAAGTTACTTTTAATTATCGTAATGAGAATTTAAAAATTAGTATTGATAATATTTATAATGGTGTATCAATAATAAGTTTTAGTTTTCATTAAAATAATTAAAAGTAACCCTAATTATTGCTCAAAGTTCATTCAAACTAGTAATATGTACTCCCTCCGTCCCAAAATGATCTTCACATTTGACTATTCAAACTTTTTAAGGATATAACACTTGACACACTAGTCATGTTTTATTTATGCACTTTTAAGCCTAAATTGTAAAAATGAGAACTTTTTGGGACAATGAAAAGTGACAAATAGGAAGATCATTTTGGGACGGAGGGAGTAGTTAATAGTGTTTGTCGCTGGTGTATGCAGTCCTTTCCTTTCTAAGATGTCACTTTTGGAGAGTCCTTATTCCATACTCCCCCGTCCCAATATGAATGTCCAAAGTTTATCAAAGTTACTCATGATCAAGACCATTGGACATTCATTTCGGGAGGGAGTAATTAAGACTACAACATTCATCATATTCTGAGCTGGACACATGCAAATGTGCAATAACTATTTGGATTGAAACCAGTAGGAGCATGAGACCCCTAGCATTTTATATTAAAAATTTGATCTTAGAGAAGTGTAGTCTTACAGGGATTTTTTAAAACGATTCTCGACGAGAGAATCATTTCTAATAGAAGCTCACTTTTTGTAAATAAAAATGAGCAGTAGTGTTAACACTTGAGTTCTATCGTACAAGCTTGAAGCACTACACATGCTGTTTGAGGTAGAGATATAGGTGGGCCAAATGGAATATAGCTATAAACCAAGAGAAGGATGAGGAGTTGAACTAAAGAACTCAGAAGTTTCCGTAATGGCGTAATTTATGAGTATTATGTTTAAATGCCTTTTATTTTAAATGAGTAGATCCAAAAGAAGAACTGACCAGTGTTGCCTTGTGTCATTTCCTTATTTATAGAGAGCAATGTAATGTGAAGTTGGCTACAACAAATTAAGGGAGTGCAATATATCTTGAATATGAGTAACATCTAATTAACCCGGGGGCTACACATGATGGTTTATTTATAATAGAGTTATGACACTTGAAAAGAGAGAGGAAAGGCTGGCATCTGATTTTTACTTGTGAGCAAATGACGACTTCAGGAATTCGTACCTCTGGAGTCTGGACAGTAAGAAAGTGTTTCATATTATTTACTTCGTGTCTTTGGAAACCATTTTATCAGATAGTATACTCTGAGCATGACATTCATGTTATGAGTTGAAGATCTTTAGTTTTAGTGACAAGCTAAAAGCTCACATGCATGAAATAGACAGATCCTAATAGATGCCTAATCAGCAGTTTCGAAATGAAAAGTTCCTATTTTTGTTGTGTTTTACGCCATACTGAGTGAGAACATTCACTGCCTATGACTATTCTCTTCTGTTCATAATGTTGCTGATTCCAAGGAGAAGATGATTTGACATAGTGACATTGTTTTCTTCCACAGTGCTATTTCTTTGTAATCTGTTTACTTCATAGATTACTTATCCCTTGTACTCCAATTACTCATACTTCTAGAATGTCATATTGTTTAAATTTCACTTCTCACAACCATTATATAAGTACTTAATAAACAAAAAGAGAAGAATAAAGTTACTAACAGTAGTTAGTCATTTGATTCTCCTAAGAGATCATTACGTGCAAGCCTTCATTCGTTCTTCACATGCTATTTTTCCAGGAAAGTTCTTCGAGAAGCAGCTTCTGGAGGAAGAGATGCAGAACGCGTGAAATTGAAGTTGGAGATTAAAGTTGACGTGAGATGAGGTTATGACCATAATACTTTGTGATGTATACAAAAGAAGCTCAAGACAGACTTCAGTTCTCCATTAAGAGGTTCATTTACGTTAAATTCTTTTGGTTCACTGGTTCTAGAAACATTTGAAAGGTCTTTTGTGTGAATTTCTTGTATTATCTGTAAAAAATATTAAATCACTAGAATCCTAGAGGTCACCTCACGATCGTATTTCCAGCATCCGAAGCAGTGATGGTATGAATAAAAATGTGTTTTTGACATTAATGTGTGAAACATCAGTTCTTGGCTTGGAACTTTAGGTGGTGAAATTCCTAGATTTTTTTGCTCTTTATATATTTCCCATTCTTGATCTTCTTCTTGCCTCCTCTGCATTTCTTTTTCCTGTATTGTACACAAACAATCTGAGTTTCCACTTCAGCTTTCGTAACACCTTTTCTCTTTCAGCACGATCTACCACCTTTTCTCTTGCAGAAACTGAAATGAACTATGGTCTGCAGATAAGCAACAGAGCTTAAATTGGGATCTGACATGCCTAATCATCATATGTTTACTATGATAACAAGTGAAAAGAGATGTTTCTGCTTCCTGATGAAACTTTATAAATTAGTTGATCATCCTACCCTTTTTGAGGTTACTCATAATTTGAGGGGTTCACTTTTGTTTCTCCTTTGGATTTTCTTGGTGGTGCCCAGATTAGTTGAGTTTAATTATTTCTGAGGTGTTCATTTTGGTTCATTTGTGCTGTCTTGGGATCATTGATCTTGAGCTTATTTGCAGGCTGTGGATTATGACAAAGAAGGTTCTATATTGCGGATACGTGGAAAGAACATCCTGGAGAACGAACATGTGAAGGTATGCTCAACACGCCCATCAAGTTGTCTAATTCACCTAGCTTATTTTGTGGTTGCAGTTATGGAGAGAGCTAGTATAAGTGGACTGACTAAATTTAATTGCAGATAGGCCAATTCCATACTCTTGAAATTGAACTACACCGGCCCTTTGTGTTAAGAAAGGTATGCACCGTTGCTAATAGAACTATATATATGTTTCACTTAAAGTGATCATCCCTATCCGCCTTTGGGTTGAAAGTTTAGTACCCCTCTGCTCAAAATGAGGACTAGACCTGAATCAATGATATTGTAACAATTTTCAGTAATGGTTTTAATGCAACCTCTTAATTGATCAACCTTTCATGATTTTTCCCGAATCCATTAACCTGGTTATATTATGTGGGTCAAGAGTTGCATCAGGTCTTTAGGACAATTGTGCATACACATGTTGTGCACATTCAGATGAAACATTATTGATTATCATCCATAAAAGTTTGTATATTTTCTAACAGCTGCCTGTACACGTTAATTTGGTGAAATACGTGGATGTTAAGCATTAGGGAAATTATTTTTTAGCTCGTACATTGTTTTAATCTTCTAACTAATTCTTTTATTCTTTCGGGATTATTGGGGTTGACTGCCTGCAGGCAGCCAATAGAAAAAGGTGAAAGTAAGAAAAATACAAAGTAAACGGCGACTTTGAAAAAATGGTTTTATTTAAGATCAGACACTCGAGATGTTGCGGCCTTATTAGGTTTCATTGAGTTTTTTTTCTCATGCTTAATTGTTTTTTTTTTTTTTTTTTTTCCGGTCTTTATCAGTCGCGAGTCTTGCCTACTCCTTCCATTTCCTTTTCTTGTGATAACCTATTTAGCGGCTCACGCTTTCACTAAAAGAATCAAGCCTTTGGCGAAGCGCTAATAAGTTGACTCGCTTTACTGTGGTTTCATGATGAGACCCCTCAGTCTGTATTGATTGATATGTCATCTACATGGTCCTCAAGCTATGGTTAGTATAATAAAATTTGCAATTTTGATGAACTTGGGGACTGTCAAAAATATGATTTGAAAATGTAAATCTCAATGACATATAATCTTTTTCACCGATATGTTCTTTATTATGTGATTGTTTATATATGTGCATGTTTTTTTTATGTAATCCCATCATGTGCTTGTGCCTTTCTCGGATGACTTTCTATGCATTGAAATTCATTTCTCCTTGAACCTTACACTGGCTCCATCACATCGACCCCTTTTATTGTGACTATTTTGCCTTATATGACATTCTAGACTATCACAAGTACCGTTGCTCCTGGAGTTTACTTTTGTAACTTTGATTTGAAGGAGTTCACGCATTTTGGTGGATTATACATTACGGTTTTACCAATCTTTTGGTAAAATGGAGGGAACTAAACAGCACATAGTCGATTCACAATATCCGTACTCTTTATTTACTACTCCCTCTGTCCCAAAATACTTGCAGTTGTAGGAGAATTTTTTTGTCTGAAAATAATTGCAGTTTTACAGTTTTCCATAAAACTTTGACACACTTTGCCTAAACTACCCTTATTTATGACCAGGTAGCTGTCGTTGCAAAAGCATTTAATTGCCTGGGTATTTGAGTTATTCAAAGGCCAAAGGGTAATTTAATCTATTTGATATGTATTGATTGCTTTTCTTAATGTATGAGAAGTCCTAGAACTACAAGTATTTTGGGGCGGAGGGAGTAGTTTTTAATCTTGCCCTCATATTATTTCACGACAGAACATCTAATCTTTGGTATTTGCTATGTCATTCTTTTCTTGTTTCTGATTTACAATCGATGTGTGTTTTCTATTAACTTTTGTAGAAGCTTTGGGACACCCTGGCATTAGACGTTCTGCATCAAGCAGCAGGTAGGCTGTCTTAATTTTACAAGCTTCTTTATTTTTGCCTGTAATGGCGATGAAAGTATGATCAATCAATCAAAGTCATTTACCAGAACTAGTGTTTGACTCTAGAAAGTAGGGCGAGGAGTTGGATAAACCTGAAGACCACTTGTAATTTGACTAGAAAGCTGTTACTCTTGGATCACTGATTTGGCCCGAAATATCAGACAGCTAGTATTTCTGACGCAATTGGTTCAAAGAGAGAGAAGAGTTGTTCTTTGTTTTTGTGTTGTGTTTTCTTTCTTTTCATATTCTTGGGTGGGGATAAGATATCCCTTTCTATAGTATAGGGGTCACGGTGAGGATATCCTAAACTTCAAGGATGCATACTGTCTTTTCGTGTTATGGATATTGAGTTCTGGCACGGCTGGAACTTAGTTTATTTGCCTGTAAATCTATCCAAACAATCATGGATTCAGAATGCTCAGTGGTGGAATGAGCCAGAATGAAATACTATAGGCAGGAAGGTGTGTTGTAGAAAATATGAGCAGGTGTTGTATTAGATCTTCTCAGACCAGTTGATATGATTAATTCTAATGACGTCAAGCAAGATTGTAATTTGGCTGGACCTGTGTCCCACTGCAAATTTGCCTACGAGGCATGATTTTCTCTTTCCTCACTTTAATGGAGCTCAGTATCTTTGTATTGGTTGTTTGGTGCTGTGATGAGCAATCCGTTTGTACACTTTTGTTCTTCCTTTGTAGCTGCATGTTAGGGGATTTGGTGGGGAGAACGATGCCAGTATTTTGTGGTAGTTTGACTACTTTATGTTTCTGATTATTGTGGGATAGCAAGGTATATACTTGCTTCGTTGTGGCTCTAGGCTTGGTGTCTTAAGAGGATCTTTTATATGGAGCGGAGCTGCGGAAATAGAGTGCTTCGTTATTCAGAAATTATTTGATTTACTTTTCCTTTGTTTATTCTATTTCAATGGACCTCTCAACTGTCTTTTGTATCTTTTCCCCTGTCGTATACTATATAATTTTCTTTCTATCCAAAACGAAAAGAAAGAAAAATAAAAAAACAAGCCAATAAGCAAACTAGCATCTTCTCACGCTGCCTGATTCTATCCCGATTTAGATCCTTCTGCAAGTGCTGATCTTGCCGTGGTGTTGATGCAAGAAGGACTGGCCCATATCCTCCTTGTAGGTAAAAGGTAAGATAATTCATTATATCCGTACTTATCACTTTTTCATGTTCTTAATATCTTTATGTGCACTTGTAGTTAGGATTATCTCTCACTAATGCTGGTTATTTGTTGTATTGTTGTTGGCGAGGTGTTTGTGGTTTGTTAATTTAATTTGATAGAAAGAACCGAGTTTGTGGAAAAATTAACTGCAAAAAAGTTGGTAGGATATAAAGAGATGTTACACTGCCTGCTTACAATTTGTTTTTTGACTGGTACAGATCTGCTATTGAGTAAAAAGAGCAGATGTGGAGGGGAGAGTCTAAAATTCTTGATGGATATTGTTCTAAGCTAGATGCAAATTACGGGATAGAATACCGTTGATTTTATTTAAGATTTAGTAAGAGATAGTGATATTAAAGCAAGATTGAAAATGAAATTTGAGAAGTTGTTAATGAAGAACATGCATGAAGCATTTCCATATAACAACACTGTGAGTAAACTAGATATTTTTTTTAATGGAAGTCGTATGTTTGAGTGAAGAATACATGAAGCATGATGAAGAAGTTTGTCCATAGTTCTGGATTAGGGTAGGGTTTTAATAAGGATCAAGCTATGAGTTAATCTTTATGCCTTAGTGATAGGATAGTTGACAAAACACATATAATGACGAAAATATATATATATATATTGAAAAGATGAGTAATGTTGATATTTTCAGTTGATATATAATTTCTGGAAATAAATTATGTGTAGCCAAACGAGAGCCCAGATGGATGTGTAATAAACTAAAAAGGAGGAAATTTTATATGAACACATTTGTGAGACTATGAGACTAGGCTCAATAAAAAATCAAATGAGACAATGAAAAGCTTGATATGGGTTGGACTTGTAGTCTTGTACAACGTAGATCAGTTTATTTAACAGTTGGAAAGTGGTAAAATCAATGTCAGTATCAATATTATTCCAAAGGATATAATTCAGGGTGGTTAATAGATGTTAGTTCATTAGACTAACATTAGGGCTTAAAAAGGATTCATATAATTGACCCTTGTTTTGGGATAAAGGTTAAATGTGTAGTACATGGGTATCTCTGGCATTAAGCTCTATGTCCTAAGTTGGTTGTCTTGAAGTTCAAATTGTTATACTCTTCTGGTTAATAATTTTACAGTGTGACAATTACTCGGTCTCGTATAGAAGCTTCAATTCCTCGCAAGCATGGACCTTCTATAGCCGGTTATGACAAAGTAGGTTTTGGGTTTTTGATTTATCTGTTGATCCAATATGAATATGCTCGACTGAAAATAATTAAATTTGAGTTGTTACTATGCTTACAGGCCTTGAACAAGTTCTTCGAGAATGTTTTACAGGTGAGGTTAAAGGTTTTCTTTTTATTATGTTTATTCCATACTGATTTCTACCAGATAACATTCATAATCTCTGTCTACAAGTTTAATGACCTTCAAGGTTTGTTGGTCTGCTCCAGGCCTTTCTCAAACACATTGACTTCAAGGTTGTTAGATGCGCTGTGATCGCAAGCCCGGGTTTCACAAAGGTGTGTAATAATTGGTTCATGATTGTCTCGTCTTATTGAATACTACCTCCATCCCAAAATGATCTTCTAACTTTTTCTGTCGTTGCTACGAATGAACTTTGAGCAATAATTTTAGGTTGATTTAATTATCGTAATAAAAAAATCAAAACTTGTTATTGGAAGTATTGTTGATGGTGTATCAATTACAGGTTTTAGGTTTTCATTAGTATAATTAAATCAACACAAAATTATTGTTGAAAGTTCATTCGTAATAACGATAAAAAAAATATGAAAATCATTTTGGGACAGAGAGAGTATTATTGATTGACCAAAACTTGATCAGAGGGACTCTTTAGTCCTCTGTAGTCGTAGTTTTCAAGGATCAAAGCCAAGTTTAATTTAGCATTTACAGTCCAAAAGCGGAGGTGATGGTAGAAAAGATAACTGTACTAGGCATTAAGTTTCCATTGTTCCAATATTCCACTATTTTGCCAATTCTATGTTCCCCGCAAAATCGAGAACATATTGACCCGAAACTTGCCCCAGAATTGTGCCAATTCCATAGTGTCCTCCTCAAAGTCGAGTCTGTAAGTCAATTTCAGAAGCTTGATGGTGTTTTAGGACATATATTCAGATGAACTTATTGTTGGTATTTTTCACATGGAAAAATTGCATCCAAGGTCACCCAACTATTTGAGATGTGTGGAATTAATCGCTCAACTCATTTTTCTTGCATTGAGTAGCATACACTAATATTTTATTTTGTGCATCCGTGATCACTATGGCTAACGGCATCCATATTTTGACGTTAAATTGTCATGTGCAATGCACATATAAAAAATTTGAAGGGTAAAATTGGAAAAGCATGACATTTTGAACCCATCTTCAACCTTCCACCCATTCTCCCTACACCCCTCCACGTTCTCTCTCCTCTCCTCCCTACATCTCTATATCCCCTCCTCCACAGTCCACACCCAAAATTGAAGGTGACATTACTGGATTAATGAATCATTTACAATTATTGACCATGACTGGTTGCTCCCAGCTAAGATCATGTAACTATGATTTGGAGATTTTAAGTGTTTGGTTTTTGATTGATTTAAATGAGATTATTTGTTGTTGCGGCCGCCTTCGGTTACGGCCACCGCCGTTGCCGCCGCCTTCTCCCCGATTGCTCTTGAAGATGATTTGCCTTAGTAACAGTTACAAATTACAATCATACGAGAAAAAGTTTAATTTTCATCCTGTTAGAGCAAAATATATAAAGAACGATGATCAAAGAAATAATCAATCACAACACAAGAATTTACGTGGTTCACCAACTTGGCTATGTCCACGGGCGGAGGGAGAATATATTACTTTCAATGTGGTGATTACAAAAGACAATCTCTCTAATTTAGTTGCACGAATTATTTAGGCAAATAATTTCGTCAACCTAAATCCTAGATCTCTACGTGTAACTCTCAAAGATGACAGACTAACTAATATGCTAGGGGAGAGGGTTGTATTTAAAGTCATAAATACCAAAAACCCAAGGGAAAAATGAGTCCTATTTCTTCTGTACAAAGTAAACTAATTCTAATTAGGAATCTATTTTCCTAATTCTAAAATAATACTTTTACACAAAATAGAATACTAAATATTTGGGACGGTGTGAGTCCTAAATATACTTGTCTAACTTAACTTAGGAAACCAAAAAAAAAAAAAAGCCAAGCCAATAACCATGAAAGAATTATAGGCATGCACGTCACTTTCATTCATCAAACGAAGCCAACCCAAACAAATTCCTTTTGTGTTCGGCCAAACACTCCACGCATGAACTTGGCTTTAGCTTGCAGGTGTAATGGCTTAAGCTTAGAGCTCTAGCCAAAACATCAAGACACTCCCAGATTCTACGGCCTTCACCTCTGGCACTAGCCATACTCTTTCATTCACCTCTTGTAGCTCAGGATCATCTGCCCATCTACTACCCTTGGTAAAAACAGGCTCCATCTTTTTCTCAACTATCTCACATTGCTCCACCTTTGGATCTAGAAGCCACTCATCACCGCGCCATGAGCCTTCTTCCACTATTAGAGCATAATCAATGTCACTACCTTTCGCAGCAACATCCGCCTCATCTTGACTGAGATCTTCTTCTTGCTTCTTTCTTGGACATCATTCTTCCAATGCCCCTTCCTTTCGCAGAATCTACAAACATCCTCAGGTTTCTGACCCCTCTTGCTAGAAGATTTTTGAACATTCTTCTTCTTGCTTGATCCTTGCCCTGTGCAACTAACCCTGGAGGTTGACTGTTTGTTTCTCCCCTGCTCACCTTTCGTCACAATTCTCTTGTCTTGAGCGAAGCCTTCACATCCTCAAGAGCGATTGTTTCTTTACCATGCAAACACGAATCCACAAAATGCTCATATGATAAAGGTAGCGACACAAGAAGCATCAACGCTGCATCCTCATCCTCAATCTTGGCATCTATTTTACGCAAATCATGTAATATAGAAGTAAACCTATCTAGATGGACATCTATAGGCGTACCTTCCACCATTCAGGGCGTAAACATCTTTTGATTTAGGTAAAGCTCGTTGGTCAATGCCTTAGTCAAGAACATATCTTCCAACAACAACAAAGCACCACCGGAATCCAAATCTGGTATGTTGATTAGAACTTCATCATCCAAACCTCTAGTGATTTTTGAATGATCCCTCTCATCTAGATCCACCAAATCTGCCGCTTCCATCTCTGCTGCTTTCTTCTTCTTCTCCGCATCCGATACTCCAGCCGGAGTATTACCCGTAGAGACGGCCTTTCCGTTAGGATCCTTCTGACCTTTTATCGCCATAGCCACCGGGACCCACAATCCCTTGTCTCTCAACAGAGCCTTCATCTTTACTTGCCATAAAGTAAAGCTATTCTTCCCATTGAATTTGTCAATTGATGATTCAGATCCTCGACCCATCTTCTTTTTTTCTGCAGCGGAAATCCCAAGATCTCTAACCAACCAAACTCTGGTGCCACTTGTTAGAGCAAAATATATAAAGAACGATGATCAAAGAAATAATCAATCACAACACAAGAATTTACGTGGTTCACCAACTTAGCTACGTCCACGTGCGGAGGGAGAAAATATTACTTTCAATGGTGATTACAAAAGACAATCTCTCTAATTTAGTTACACGAATTATTTAGGCAAATAATTTCGTCAACCTAAATACTAGATCTCTACTTGTAACTCTCAAAGTTGACAGACTAACTAATATGCTAGGGGAGAGGGTTGTATTTATAGTTATAAATACCAAAAACCCAAGGGAAAAAAGAGTCCTATTTCTTGTGTACAAAGTAAACTAATTCTAATTAGGAATCTATCTTCCTAATTCTAAAATAATACTTTTACACAAAATAGAGTACTAAATATTTGGGACGGTGTGAGTCCTAAATATACTTGTCTAACTTAACTTAGGAAACCAAAAAAAAAAAAAAACCAAACCAATAACCATGAAAGAATTATAGGCATGCACGTCACTTTCATTCATCCAACAAAGTCAACCCAAACAAATTCCTTTTGTGTTCGGCCAAACACTCCACGCATGAACTTGGCTTTAGCTTGCAGGTGTAACGGCTTATGCTTAGAGCTCTAGCCAAAACATCAAGACACTACCAGATTCTACGGCCTTCGCCTCTGGAACTTGCCATACTCTTTCCATCCCAAAATCAGAATACTTGTTATGGACATATCCTTAACCAAAAATACCATTTTGATTCAAAGGCATATTCCCAACACATCCTAAATCAGCAAATTCTTCTTAAAAATGCCAATTTTGTCGAACAAGAAACCTGTGAGGGACAAACCAAGTTCAATCATTGAAGAAGATTCAAATATTCGCATCCATATTAACCAGCATTTTTTTCCGAAACCTCCAAATTTCTTGGAAAAGAAATCAAACTCATTAAGGGACTGCCACTCGTCACCCAAATAACTCACCTAATCAACCGAAAAGATCCGAGAATTTTGAAGTATCTGGCATTTGTGGTTCTCTGAGTTCTTGATTTCTAGTCTCTGTGTTGTTTAGAACAGGAAAAGACATCACCACGAACCCACTTCATGGCTGGAATTTGAGGTGTGGCTTTTTTGGTTTTGATTTTCTCTCTTTAAAGGGAAAAAAGGAGAAGTATTAAACCTGAAATTTAGGGTTGAGAATTTAGAGAAATGGGGAGGAATGAGAAGGGGGAAGGGTGATTGGGAAGCGGCAATTTTGAGTTACGTGTTTGGGGTAGGATGGGATTGTGCCCTAATGGAGGAAGAAGGTTTGAAGGTTGAAGATGAGTTAAAATCCCATGTTCTTACTACTTGACCCTTCAAATCTAGTCAAACAACTTAAAGGGTAAAAGTGGATGACGTTAGCCATAGTGATCACGGGTGCACATAAAAATTAGTTTAGGCTACTCAATGCAAAAAAATAAAATAAAAATTGAAATGAGTCATCAAATTCACACATCCCAAATAGTTGGGTAACCTTGGATGCAAGTTTTCCTTTTCATATTATGTTTCCTTGAAGTTGTTTTCCTGAAACAAACAAGTTTGTGAATATGTTTCTTTTCTGGTTGCCATGCAAGCTTGGAAGAAATACTATCTCACAGACTATAGGTAGCTATCACATTTATTTCTCCTCCAATCACGATTTAACAAATCAGCAGCCACGTAGTTAATATGATTGCAAAAGATTTCTCTATCCCTTTCAATCTACCAAAAGAAGGGATTGCTCCATTAACAGATCTTTTTCATTCCATTTGAACTCATTTCAATAGTTCTCTTAGAAATCAGACCCGATTCTGTATGAATCAACATATTGATTCACATGCACGCTGCTACTCTATTGTAGCTTTACATTCGTTATATATAGTTGATATGCTGTGGTTAAATTCTGCCATACAACATAGATTTGACATATTTTAATCACGGGTATGAACCATGTTTGAGGATTTTTTTTTTTCAGTGACCTTTTGTCTTCCACGCTGATGATAAACATGTAAAGTACTTCAGATGACATGAAAGCTTTTCCATTATTGTAGCTTCAGTTAAGGTTATTAAACGTTGCTTTAGGTTAAGTGATAAGCGACATAGAACTATGCATTTTCGGGTAACTAAGATACTTTTATCAAAGGAAATGTGTGCGTCTTCAGGAGATCTATCAGGGTAGCAGTTTTACAGGATAATGAGTTTGTAGGTGCGACCTATTTGTGCGTGTTACTTGGACTGACACGTAATCGTTTTACATTAAATTAGATTTTGAGAATTTCCTTTTTATTTCATGCTTCAGGATCAATTTCATCGCCACTTAATGCTGGAGGCAGAAAGGAGAGATCTGAGACAGATTATTGAGAACAAATCACGCATACTTCTTGTGCACACAACCTCAGGATACAAGTATGTTCAGATCTTGTTTTAAGCTTCTAAACTTATATTTTTCTCACATAATTCTTGTACAGACGGCCTCAAGATACAAGCATATTCTGTTTTTTCAAGTTGCTAAAACATATTTGAATCATATGGGGTCGAGTAACTGGCTTCCTTTTGGTCAATCTTTTGTCTTTCTTAGTTGGAATTCAGATATTGTCTCTTAGTTTGAATTTAACTATTTTCAGTGGTAATTTAGAGAATCGGTCAATTTTCAAACCATTTTCTTAATTTGTGTGTTTGGTCAATTCTATTCATCTATTGTGCTGGAGGGAGTAGTAAACTTGTGCAGTTACTTTTATTGTTTAATATTCATCGTGGTTTATACAAGATTTGTGGGCTTTAGCTTACTGATATTGTTCCTCAATAAACTGGAAGAGTATTCTAATTCTGTTACATTTTGGGAATGACCTGCTATCTCATGGGGTGGTGAACAGTCGTGGAGATTATTGTTAAGTTGGCAACCTCTTGCCCTTTACTTTAATCGTCGACTTTGTTGTGATATCACTTTAGCTGAATGTAATGCATGTTCTTGGCTTTTTTGTAATTTTATGGATACCAAGGTTAAATACGAACCTCTAATGATATGTTTTTATAGGCTGTGCGCATGTCTCGTTTTGTTGATTCTCAAACAACTGAACATACGAGTCCCCAAAAATAAGGGGAGAGATAGAGGTCGGATGATACATGTGAAGTTATAGCAATGAATTTGGTGTAAAGCAACAACGTTCTATTAATCATGTTAGCTAAATCCTGAGAATAACCATCTGCTGATCTCCATTTCAGCATTTGAGGGCATTTTGTGAGCTAGAACCATAGTTATAAATCCCGTCCCGTACCGCTCCGTCCCGGCCGGTTTGCACCAGATTAGACCAAAACCGGTGCGAAACGAGTGATGTTCCGTCTCACTCAAAATACCGGCCTGAACCGGACCAAACCGGTCAAACCGGACTGTACCGGCCAAAACCGGCCGAGAACCATATTCCGGCCGGAACACTACCAAGCGACCAAAAATTGGTATTTTCCCAACTGGATCTTGAAGGAGAAAGAGAGAGTGTAAGATGAAGTCAATTTTGTTATAAACCCAACTCAGTTTACCTCCATTCATGCTGCATTAACATAGAAATCAATCAGTTTGATGATTTGAAGGAGGGGAAGTGAATGAAGTAAGAGAGCCATCAGTGGGAGAGTCGCCTGAGGAGAGGCTGAGGTCGCCGGAGGAGAGGCCTAGGTTTGCTGGAGTGTAAGTTGGGAGAGAAAGAATGAGAAGCTTTTAATTTTTGAATGAAGTAGACAGAAGATGATAGGATTCGAGTGTGAGGAAGGAGAGATTAGGGTGAGAATGGAATACAGCTCACAAGCTCATACCCTTATTCCAAGAAAGTGGGTTATAGACTTACCTTCCCTGTTCTACTATTTTCATTTCTCCATTTGGGTTGTTTTGAGTAAAAATTTAAGTTTTTCTTTACCCCTTTCTTACATAATAATAGGAGTAATATTTTTTATGAATGGAAAACTGAAATGGCTGGAAGTTTTGGAGCAATTGTTGACCATTTCTTACTCTTCTTTAATTGTTTTAAAATTAACCTTACCTTGTGTCCAATTAATTCATGTACAATAGCTGAATTTTATTAAAACTATTTTATTATTTAAAAAGTAACTTTATTTTGATAAGGTTTTACTAGTATATATTAAAAAAATGAAAAGTGCGGTAAATCCGGAACGGTACACTGGTACGGTCCGGTATCCGGTATGTACCGTTCCAATGACCAAACCGGTGCGCTTGCCGGGACGGTATTTATAACTATGGCTAGAACTTCTATTTAGTTAGCTCACAATATCATTTTCCCTAATTCTATGCACTTTAAGCTGTTCATGTTTTTTTGGCCAGAGTTCTTGATGATTTATGGTAGTCTGTCGTTCTGCCTGAAAACTGAGAACCCTTTTCTTACCTTCACCTAAATGATTCGTTATGCAGGCATAGTTTGAGAGAAGTTTTGGATGCCCCAAATGTCATGAATCTCATAAAAGATACAAAAGCAGCGCAAGAGGTTGCTTTCAAAGCCAACACTTATTTAGAGATTCTTACATCCTTTCCGTTTTGAGTTCTATGTTTTTGTAAGAACAACAAAGATCATTTTTCTGCCCAAACTGTTTGTTCTATCATGCGTCTGACAATATTTCTCTCCAAATTATCCAGGTCCGAGTGCTTGACGATTTCTTCGCCATGCTATCAAATGTCAGTTATTGCCCTTGATGTTAATGCTTTATAGTATTTCTTTCATCCTTGTCATTCACTTTTATGTTTGCCCTTTATACTACATACAAGGTTCTTCATCTCTATTCAACCTTTTCTTTCTTTGCCCTAAGAGGAATGTTTTGCAGCCGGAGTTGCATGTTACTCCCTCTGTGCCAAAATGATCTTCCTATTTCTCATTTTTCATTGTCTCAAAAAGTTTCTTCCTATGTCCACAACTTAGGCTTAAAAGTGCATAAACATAGCATGGCTCGTGTAGAAGTGTTCATATACTTAAAAGTTTGAATTGTCAAATGCGAAGATCATTTTGGGACAGAGGGAGTATGTTTTTCTTATTCTTAAGAGAGAAAAGCATTTTTAGGTTTTCTTGCCTTCTTTGAAGGTTGTAAACAATATCTGCTCTTGTACAGGATCAAGCTCGTGCATGTTATGGACCAAAGCATGTTGAAGTTGCCCATGAAAGAATGGCCATCCAGACTCTACTCATTACTGACGAGCTCTTCAGGCATGTCGTTAAACAACTCTTGTTGGGCCCCACTTAGATTAGTTTATGCTTGTAATAGTCCCTATTTTTTTTTTAACATTTTATCATTGCCTCCTGATTTATGCTTGTAAGAGTTGATATTGGCTTCCAGGAGTGCTAATGTTAGTACGAGGCAGAAGTATGTTGATTTGGTGAATGCAGTCAAGAATTCAGGGGGTGCGGCTCACATATTCTCATCTATGGACGTTTCTGGAGAGCGTGAGTATATACCAATTTTCATCTACTGACTTTTTTTTTTAAGTTTCTTTCATGAAACTGTGATACTCCTTCCGTCCCAAAATGATCTTCCCACTTTTTTGTCGTTATTACGAATGAACTTTGAGCAATAATTTTAGGTTGATTTTTAACTATCCTAATGAAAATCTGAAATATGTTATTCATAGTGTTGTTGATGGTCTATCAATTACAAGTTTTGGATTTTCATTAGTATAATTAATTCAACATATAATAGTTGCTCAAAGTTCGTTCGTAGTAACAACGAAAAAAAGAAGAAAATGATGCTCTTGTGATGACATAACAGAACTGTCTCAGCTGACTGGAATTGCTGCCATCCTTCGTTTCCCATTACCAGACCTTGAAGACATTGAGATGTGATTGAAGAAGATCCCCGGCCCCGGGGCATAAATTACACTAATTGTAAAATTATTCGTTTACTTTATTTGTGTCATCAACAAGGCTACTGAGGGTGGATATCCGGAGGAGAAAATTTAGGGGGAAACTTTATAGTGTTTAAGGTTTAGGGTTTAAAGTTGTTTTATAGGGTTTAAGGTTTGAGGTTTAGGGTTTAAGGTTGTTTTATAGGATTTACGGTTTAGGGTTTAAGGTTGTTTTATAGGGTTTAAGGCTTAGGATTTAAGGTTTAGGGTTTAAGGGTTAAAAAACACGACTTTTTATAACTTATGGAGGAACTAGTTTCCTCCAAAAACATACTCAACTATATTTAAATTAATACTCGATGAATTAATAAATTCTCTAAAATAATAAGTTTGTGTGGTCCTCTTTACTTGGACCAATTAAAATTAAAAAAATCGATAAGATACTAAGATAATAATTTTTCGGGAGACTCTTTATAGTTATAGGTCCCACGAAAATCATAAATTAATATTTTTTAAAAAATTGAAAAATATAATTATTACAATTTAGTGAAAATATGACTATAGTTGTTTTTTTTTTCTTTTTGAAGTTCAAATTTATTTGGACTTCATCTCTAATTTTTCTTATTGCATCCAATGCCTTTCAACTTATTATATACACAATGTCTTCAATTTCTACAGAAATTTGAAATTCATCAAATCGATTAGAAACATTTTAAATTAATAATCAATTTATCACTAAATTAATAGTTTTGTAAATTAATAAATTTCACCAATCATAATATTATTAATCTATAGAGCTTTTAGTGTAGAGTACTCAATTTGAACTTCCTATTTTCCTATGCAGCTGGTTCTCTGGTAACGTGTGGTTTTGATTGTCATTTCATCAAGGATGTCATCAATAGTAATCTTCCGCCCCACTGAAAAAGCTTTTTTTTTTTTTTTTTTTTTTTTTTTGTTGTTGTGGTGGGGTGGCGGAAAAGGAATTTCGGTGCATTTGCAATTATTAGAACTAGCGGTAGTCATGTGCGATGTACGGGGCGTTACTAAAAAATAACATAAAAGAATAAAAATAATGTGGAATAGGTAATTTTAATACATTACAAAATAATTCTTTAAATACAACATTCTTACAACAAACATGAAAAAACGTGGTTAGCATTTGTTGAAAGACAGAGTATAAAATCATTTAAGTAAATTGTAATCCTTTTAAATCACAAAGGATAATTGTATCACGTAAAGTTAAAATATGAACATATAAATATAATTAATTTATTATAAAGAACCATATAGTTAATTGAAAATAATTAAAACAAAAAAAAAAAAAAGTTTATATAATAAGGACATATTTGAAATATTGAGAATTATTTATTAAAACTAATGTTGAGAATTCTCCGATCCATTTAAGAAATTGGAAAAAAATCAAATAAATTACAAAAACTAAAATATTTGACGTCACACAAATAAAAAAAAGATAAGATTTCAGACCCAAAAAGAGTAGGATAAGATTGTTTATATATGAGTCCATTTAATTAACACTCCCTCCGTTTCATAATACTTGTCGTTTTAGATGTATTCTTTTCAAAATAATTGACATTTTACAACTACTGAGAAATAATAAATATCAATAAATTAACCAAAAAAAAAACAGCCTTTGTCTGAAAAAAATCACCCCCACTCTATAAAAGTGGTCATATCAACTCCAAAATAATGAGTCGTTCTTGTGAAAAACGCATTTTACACTAAGCTATGAAAAAACGTGTTTTTTTTTCATATGCTTTCTTTAATATTATCATGTGTCTGCTCTAATATTACAAAGTGTCTGTTGTAATATTACACTTATAAATATTCAAGCAGACATTTTTATACATTCAAAGAGGCACTTTTAAATGTAGTGTTAAGGTTGCGTGTCTTAGTATTACAAAGTGCCTCTTATATTATTGAAAAATGCCTCTTAAATTGTCAACAAGTGTTTGGTGGGTTTTTAAAATTTTCAAAACAAGTGTCTGCCTTAGTGTTAAAAAGTGACTCATGTGATATTGAAAAATGTCTCCTCCAATGTAAAAAAGTGTCTGGTGAGATTTTGTAAGTATCAAGCGAGTTTTTTTCTAGTTCTAAAACAATGTTTGCCCTAATATTAAAAAGTGCCTCCTGTAGTATTGCAAAATGCCTCTTACAGTGTAAAAAGAGTCTGGTGAGTTTTCGTAAGTTCCAGTTATTTGCAAAAATGCACCGCGTCTTTTAATAATGTTCCGTTTATTTATAAAAATGCCACTCCGCATAAGAAAAACACGTTTTAAACTAAGACGCGTCTAAAACGCGTTTTTCCTAAGATTTTCTACAAAATATTATATTCATATATTTTAACCAAGAAATAAAAAAAATAACCATATCAAATTTTTAAATAATATATTCATTTATTGCTATTCATTTTACTAATACTCTTTTTTTCATTTTTTTTTTTTTGACAAAATTACTTTTTTCTTTAACACATGTCAAACTACTCTCTTTTTAAAAAATATATATATAAATAGGCATAAATAACCTAAACGAAGAAAAATGAAAGAAAAAAAACACTTTGATTTTAACTGCAAGCACTTTTCCAAGGCATTCATGTTTTTCCGCCAGTCCAGTGGGCCCAACCACATTTTAGTCCTTTGTTCCTTGTGTAAATTGACCAGTTTTTTTGAAACAATTACGCTTAATGCCATCCATTTTGGGCGCCATTCTCTCACGATCCTCTTTTTATAGTATACAGTAAGAAGTAAGATAAGATACCTCCACTTTAATTGGGGCAGACGTGTAAAATACATTAAAGGAAATTTCCCTCAGAGCACCACGGTGAACGACTGGAAATAAAATTTCGTTCACACCAGTTACTTGTTGTAGTGGTGAACGAATTTTCGTTCATAAGTATATTATTTAATAGTAATTTCATGTTATAAAATTGATAATAAACATTATTAAGTATTATATTTGATCAACGTCATTAAATAAATAAAAATTAATTATCATTTTATTGTTTTACTTATTTCATATTTTAAAAAATTAACACAATAAATAAATGTCAAATTGCTATAATTTAAAAAAAAACACTCATGAAAATTTTAAATACTAAAATACAAAACACAAACGAACGAACAGAATGCAACAACAATAATAAATAAAATGATGCATACGATCTCAAGGGTTGTCCTTTCTTTGCATATACTCCCTCCGTCCTAGCTCACTTGAGACTTATTTCTATTTTGATCCGTCTCAGCTCACTTGATACCTCCACAAAATATACATTTTAACTGGTATGACTCATTTTTTAACTAAGGTTAATCTTTTAACTAATTTTTAAATATGTTTAAAATAATTAATTTTTAAATAAAAAAAGAAAATAGTTTTAAAAACATATTATAATTCAATTATATCTTCTTTTTTTTATGAATAAATTACATTATACCTCTGTTTGAAAAATTAAATAATTTTTATTTTTATTTTTTGAAATATGTTTCTAAATTAATATTGCTAACACACACCATAACACAACCTCCATAACCGCCAGCCAAAACCACTGTCAACCATCCCATGTACACCAATATTAACATCAACACTCACCTACGCCACTAACCAACCATGCCCCACTACCACCATTAAAGTATTTGAGCCGTCCCCACCACCATCATAAAAAAAGTAAATAACCATATTCAAATCTTTAATCCTAAAAATCAAACCACACACAAAAGAAAAGCCACCACAAAACCCAAATTCATCCGGTGGGAGGGAGACCCATCAACGATGGCGATCCACTTCAAGAAGAACATGAAAAAGACCTGGAGATGGACAGCGACATGAAAGGTACCACCACATTCCAACAATACCGCTAGATTTGAGTCCCACATCAAAATCAAAAACCAAAAATCAAAACAAACCTTTAAAATCGAAAAAATAGATTGATCGAGATCTGAAAGATCCGGTGACTGAGGTAAAGACGCCAGTAGAGGACTCATCGATGTAAGGGGTGGCGACTGAGGGAAGCGAGGGAAGGTGGACTGAGAAACAGACTCAAGCGGAGCCGAGCAGTGAGGGGAAGACGATGGAACTTGCACGACTTAGGTTGTAGAAGACGACAAGGGAAAGGGTGCAGAGAGAGGACGGAGATTTTTATGCTTTCCAGTGTGGGTGAAGGGAGGGAGGAGATACTGAAATGAGGGTGAAGGGAGGGTGGAGATACTGAAATGGGAAAGGGTGGGATGTTTTCTAGATGTAGGATTAGGAAATAAAATATAAAGGTCAACCATAGTCGTAGGGTTTTTATATTTTAGTTTCAGTAAATATCTATTTTTTCCTTTTTAAAGTCACGTGCGAGGCACATGGATAATCAAGTTGCAATTTGCCCAAGTTAAATTGCCAAAAATAAAATATTGGAAGCCAGGTTACAAGTCTTGTAAAACTTAAGTAGGCCATTTGCCCTTCGTTCGACCAAATGTACGCCACTTTCCGAGTCATGAAAAACTCAAAAAGAGCAGACCAGAGATTGTTGCTCTTGACCTCCATGGAACTTTGAAAGCAGTAGCGGTAAGTCATGAATAATCCCTCCTCGTCTTTCACATTTCTCCCTCCAAACCCTAACCCTAATCTCTTCCACCACTACCACCAACCTCCCTTTACTCATCAACCCACCACCGCTACCACCGCCGGCGCAATTACTCTACCTCCTGATCTTCCCACCACTTTATCAGCTCTAAAACACCTCATCCAACTCTCTGAAACCACCATCCAATCTATTTCAACTCTCTTCCATTCCAACTCCACCGCCGCCGCCACCTGCCCTTTCAATCCCCACCACCGCCTTCCACCAGACTCCCTCTTCCGCCACTACCTTCAGTGCCCTTCATCCCCTGCCACCATCGAACTTACCATCCTAGACTCCCTTCACTACCCGATCTCCTTCCAGTCCTCCGAAGATTTGATTAGTGAAAACAAACCCTTTGTCCAAACCCTAAACAATGCAGACCCCAACGCTGATCTTTGCTTCTCACTTGATGGATACCAGACCTCTCTGGATTCCAATTTCTATTACCAGGATTGCCCCGGGGTTGTTACTTTTTCCGATGATCAAGACAACACCAATCGAATGCTTACTTTGCCCATAATTTTGTCAGCGGAATGCGCTAATTTCAATGGTGGCGTAGATACTATTGACATTGAAGGTTTGTCTACCGATTCTGTTGCTAAACTTCTTCCTTCAGAGCTATGGAGTACTAGGAATGAAATCACGGCATGGAATGACTATCCTACACACTATTCCTCCTGCATTCTTCGATTAATTTTAATGTCGTACATTTCTGGAGCTGTGATTTGAAGGATTGGTTAATTGCGAGTTCTCCTCGATATGGTAGTGTGATTGACTTGCCAATGATGAGTCATATGCATTTGCTGTTTAGGGTTTGTGTGAAGGCAATAGCTAAGGATGCTTTTAGGTCTCTGGGTTTGCTTTCTAGGGTAGATCAGAGTGGATGTAAGTTTTTCGAATGTCCTGTTGTGGTCCGGGTGTTGGTCTGGTTAGCATCTCAGTTATCTGTTTTGTATGGTGAGGCTAATGGGAGGTTATTTGCAATTGACATGTTTAAGCAATCCCTAGTATTTGCTTCGTCAAGTTCTTTGATGTTTTCGAATGAGCAGAAGGATAGGGTATGTTCTCGTCTAGGAGCGTTGAATGAGAAATGCGAAGATCGCCTCAAGGAAAGTAGTGCAATACAAGAAAAGACAACATGGGTGATATTTGTTTCCCAGATAGCAGCAGCCGTTACTGCATTGCATGAACGTGCAGCGCTCGAGAAAAAAATCAAAGCCATACGTTATACGCGGCCTCTTACTAATTATCAGAGGTATGTTCATGTTCTTGCTATTTCAAAATTGTCCGGGAGCAAGTCCTTTTCACTTTTGTAGATTCTTTAATGAACCTCTGCCTCTTTGTTTTTTGCACCTGATTATTAACCTTCTGCAATATTCTAATCCTTATAAGTTAATATACTTGACTCTCAAGATACAGAGTAGGCTGTCATAAACAAGTATGTGTAATTGATTCCACCAAAGTGATCCATATTTTCGTTGAACATTTTTCATATTGAGAAAAAAAAGTACATCATATAATTGTTTATCAGTTAATCAAGCTTGAAAACAGGAGAGAGGGATTTTTAAATAACCTGTGGGAAATAAAAGCTAACTTACAATCAATCTTCAGTGTCATGCTATGTTACCTGGACTCGGGTACGGGTATCTGACACGGGTACGGATTTGAGTGTCGGATTAACTTTTCCAAAAAAGAGTGCACACGGGGACACTGTCCTGAATTTTGGACACGTGTACGAGGATACGTTAATAACAAAATATATTGAGTCTATTTATTTACTTATCATAAAAAATAGTTTGTTTATTTTTTTTATGTACAAAAGTATCATTTTATAATATTATTTCTAAATAAAATTTTGCTAAGATATAATTTTTGTAATTAAGTAAAACAACATTTAAATTTGTAAAATCTTTATAAATGAAGTCAACTCACTCCTTTTTTTCTTTCAATTTTTCTTGTCTTATCCAATTGAAAAAGCAGGTGTCAGGGTGTCGTGTCGGGCACGGGTACTTCAACATATTTGAAGAGTCCAAGTAACATAGGTGTCATGTAATTTGGCAGGATACAATGACTTTGTTTAGAGCATACAAAGGTATAATCGGCACTGCATTGCTCAATACAGAACTAGACAATATGTTTTCTTTTATATGCACCACGTCTTAACCTTCCCTTACCCTTTTCTTTGGCATAAAGGGATATGCCAGATTCACTTGTAATTCTCTGTATTTTCACCACGAAGGAACCTATCTGATTCTGGGATATTACGATAATGTTTTCAATTTTGGTTCATGATATTAAGATGATGTTAGTCCTAGGGTGGAGTGAAATGATTGCGAGGCTAGTGTGGCTGAAAAGGACTTCGTTTGGTGGTATGGGTCGGTGAGGGGAACCCTGTGAGCAAACTTGTAAGTTTATTGTGAAAGAAACATGGTTGTATGAGAAGGACACTCAACGTTGCATGTTTGGATGACTTAACGTTACATGGTTCATGTTTCCCTGTTTGAATTCCTTCGCATGTAGTTGTTTCTTCTGGCGAGTTCAGTTATTACTTAAGTAACCTTCCCAACTTTGTATTTCTGATATGTTCTTGTGCATATGCATGTCTCTGGTTTTTCCGATAATGGTATCCCCAAATTGCCTTCTCCTGTAAATCTCATAAGGCTCGTATTGTTGCAGAGCGGCTGAGCATGGTTATGAGTCGAAGAGAGCTGATGAACGGCGGCAAAAACGTTCAAACTATAGACCTATACTTGAACATGATGGGATTCTTTCGCAGAGGGAACGCAACAAGGTAAATTATATGCACATCATTTTCCATAAATACCTGAAATCCTTTAGAACTTACCGTTCAAGGTTTGTTGCAGTAAGGTGCAACATGCACTCCAAAAAGGAATGATGGCATTTTTACGACAAAATATTACCCTTGAGTTTATTGTGGGATCTATTGAACTGGGTGTAGGAGGTGGCTTTATTCCCTGACTTCTTGTTTTATTACGGTGTGATCTTTTCTTAATTGTTGAACTCTTCGTCCATCCTCTAATATGTGATGAATCGAAGTGTCTCGAGGACCCTTTTATGGGATAACTGGTACATTTGGCTTGTTGATGCTGCTTTTTGCATTTCGAAAGTAGTTCTTGTTTTGTTTTCTTTTGTTTTGTTTTTGTCAGCTTTCCTTGATGCTCTCTCCATTTTCACTTCATTTTTTTTTAATTTGAATTACTACACAGTTTTCTTAGCTAAAATGTATTTTTAATTTTCTAACAATAAGAATGTAACTTATTTACTGAAATTTTGTCAAAACTAAAGAAACAAGAACATTGCTTGCTAATTTAGAAAAGATCGTAGTCTCTATAAATTGTAAACAAAAATAGGATGGAGAAGTTGCATGAAGCTACATGCTTGAAATAGCGAGTGAAATCTAACAATAAAGATTGATGTCATCTATTCACTTTATTGCAGTGGGTCTGGATGTGCGCATCAATCTGGCCTCCAAATAAGATTTTGAGTCCAAATTACTGATACATAATTGAACCATGCATAGTTATTTATTACTTGTATCTCTTTTCATGTGACGAGAACAGAATAATGGTCTACGGGGAATATGAATCTCCCTTCTCTTATGTGTGTGTTATAGATGTTTGTTCAAATTGTTATTTTCTATTTGATGCCTATAAATTACTTAGTGTTCATTTAGTGATTTGACATATAAACATGTGCTCAATGGACTTGGCAGAAGATTCACTTGCAGGACTTTTTCCATTGAAGATATCAAAATCTTGAATAAGAAAGAAACCGAGAATAGGAATAAGAGGCTAAGAGCTCAACATTCCGTTTCCTTTGATGAATATTTTAAGAAGAATCGTGTTATTAAATACCCGACAGAAGCTTTCTCAAGCATTAATCAAGCTTCTTGGATAGATTGCAGTTGAATGTGATATTAGAGCTCTAATGTGTTATTGCTTGCAAGGTCTGCAATGAATAGGTGTTTTCAATACCCTTTTTTCTTCTCGCGTTTGCGGCAGATGTCGGGATTTTCTGATCTTGCTGTATATATATGACTTCAGGTGGTAGGATGTGATACTTTGCTGTAGAAGCTTGTATTTAGGAATGAAAACGGGATGCGTTTAGCCTATCCTTAACCCACTCCAACCTTAAACCCCTCATTCCAAACACGTTCCACCCTGCCCGGTTGACTCGTAAAACTTGCAAGAAAGTATGTCTCCTCGTTTTCCCTTAAAAAGAGGACCAAAAATCTTCACAAAAAGGAAAACAGAAAAAGAAAAGAGTACCTTATTATAAAACATCATTAAACATAAAAAGGGAAGTAGTGTCTACTTATTCATTATATTTAGGATATATTTGAAAATAAAGATATATTAGATGCAGGAGCAGGTCAAACAGGGCTGGTTGAGAATAAATTTTACCAAAATGGTCATCAGGAATGTGGGTCATTTCCGAACTGAGACACTTTCGGGTTTTTCCCCATCCCTATTTGTATTAATAAGAAAGGTTCTGTAATAGTACCTGTGAAAAGCAAATGAATTTCACGGCCTTATTAGTTGAATTCATAGTTGGTTGAACTTCAGCACTAAGTTGCAGTGCTCCCTCCCTACCCTTCTCTGGGGAGTTAATTCTTGCTGTAACAGTCCTCAATCTTCATATTCTGTTCTTTCGAAATCATGCAGGAGACAAACAGAATGAAGTCTAGGGAGGAATTATTGGCTGAAGAAAGGGATTACAAACGAAGAAGAACATCATATCGTGGCAAGAAAATAAAGAGGAACACAACACATGTAAGTTGCATTGTTGAAGGTTTGCTCCTATGGCTTCAAAATAAAGGCAATGCTAGGGGCACAAAAGAAGTTCACAAAAAAATGGATACAAAATGAGGTGTCGATATTTTATTTGTTGAATCAATTATGAACCCACCACACTAATTAAGAGCACCAACAAAATCATGACACGTCATTTTGTGAACCAAATTTTGTGGCATTTTTTGTGACTTTATTATTACCCTCTCTGATGCTCGGACTCTTTGCTTCCTTCTTTTACTACTCAATTTTCTTTTTTAACACAGATGCCTTGTTGTCCCCCTTATGGTGTAATACAATTCGATCTGCTTCATGTTTGACACGGTGATGATATTTTTACTCGTACCTCTTCTATTAATTCCTGGTCTTTTCCTTCTTTTTAAAGGTGATGAGAGATATTATAGAGGAATACATGGAAGAAATCAAGCAAGCAGGTGGAATTGGTTGCTCAGTGAAGGGGACCGGAGAGACTGGAATGCGTGCATCGGAACCTATTGCCTTGCATGGCACCTCTACTGATATTGAGGCAAAGATGAGTGCACCCACCTTTTCTGAAGTACACAATAGTAGGCAGCGAGGTAATAGACAGTCAGAACCTGAAAACAATAATAGATCGACAAGAGTTGAGGATGAGTCTCCAGAAAGGAATATGCCGCAAAGACATGATTCTTATTCGGACAGTGGGCATCTTGAACCATACAGTGGGGATAAGAACAGGAATGACCGAGCATATAGTGGGGATAGGAACAGGAATGACAGAGCATACTACAGAAATGATGATGGGGAAATAAGTAATAGTGGCTCGTACGAGAAGCTTGATCGAGGCCCGCGAGATGGCAACAAAGCACACAGAAAATATCTTCCCCCGAGTCCGGATAGAAGTCACAGCCGTTCACGGGAGCAAAGGCATCGCGATAATCGGATGCATAAAACTGTGGAACGTAAAGATAGTTATGAAAGGAATGCCCACAGAAAAGGCAGATCAGACTCAGTGGTGCATCATGAATTTGAAGACAGATATGATCCTTCTGAATCTTGAGATAAGATGAGGATGATATGTACTGAGGCATTCCATCATCACCAAGCAAAACCGTGTTCTTCCATGGAAGGTGAGTTATTTAAGTACCACTTATCAGCATTGCTTTATTCTCTTTCAAAATGAAGTTTTTTTTTTTTTTTTTTTTTTTTTTTTTTATCTTAGTTCTTGACTTTGTTCATAACTTTGCAGTAGGAAGTTATTCAGGCTTCAGCAATTAATTCAATCGTATCCTCCTCTGTATCCTCCGTTTATAACCTTTGCCTCATTTTGATTCATGTCACTTATTAGTATCCTCTTGCTAGAAACATGTTGAATGGTTGCTCTTTGCTTGTCTGGCTTTCTTTTTTATATGATAGATGTCTAGCTTTCTTTTCCTTTATACAATGTCTTTTGCACTTGTGCTCTTATTTTGTTTTTTAAATTGCTGTTTTTAGATGTATTTGTCTTGATTATATGGCACCTTTTTAGCTTGTGGTTATGTGATATGATGCGTTTATCTCCAGCAGATGCCCATGCCAATATGAGCATGACATTTGGTTCAAGTATGAACTAGGGGCACCACACATCATAACATTGATTAGTACCAAGTTAAGATTTGCACACAATCAGAGAGAAATATTGGGTCTATCATGGATATGGAGAGTTTAAGAGAGAAACGGTAGACAAAAGAAAAGTCAAAAGTTGATCATTTCATGGTGTCTGCTGTCAGACACCAGAACTTGAGTAGAGATGCCATAATTAATTGTTTGGCACTTGCAAATCTACTATAGAAAACAAATTGTTCTAAAATGATCTTTTCTCTGGTTTAGACAAGTCATTGAGTTTGGAGATTAAATGAACTCTATGTTGTGATGGTCACCCACACTTGACTAGCATTCATCTTGTGCAACTCACCTTTGATTACATTATTGTGGTCCCTTTAGGGCAATGCTAGGGGCACAAAATAAGTACACAAAATGAGGTGGCGACATTTTATTGACTGCATCGATTTTGGACCGGCACTCTCTAATTAAAAGCACCAATAAAACCATGACACATCATTTTGCAAGCCAAATTTTGTGGCACTTTTTTGTGACTTTATATTTACTCTTTTATTTTTGCTTAAACTGGATGCATATTGAAAGGTCCAAACATATTACTTCACGAGTCTTTCTGCAAGACTCGTGTGAGTTCTTGATACTCCCTCCATCCCAAAACGATCTTCCCATTTGACTTTTCATTTTTTTTTTAAGAATATGAATACTTGCTTCTCTAACCATCGTTTGTTTATGCACATTTAAGCTTAAATTTTAGAAATGGGGAGAACTTTTTGAGACAATGAGAAATGGAAAATCAGAAGAACATTTTGGGACGGAGGGAGTATGAGACGCTGAATTGTCCTTAATGTTCAATATCCAACTTGAGAAGTCAGTTTTAACCTCTTTTATTGTTAGTACATTTTACAGAAAAAACCAAGTTTTCACAACCTTTTGGACAACATGTGATGTTAAGAATTTTAAATATGAAGTTTGCTCAACACACCTCTGCTTCTTTTGTTTCATGAACGTTTTCAGCTTTTGCAGGGGAGGCAAATTGCAGTCACGATACGAGCAAAAATATTGCAAAGGCGTGCTACTGGAGTTTGTTATCTGTATGTACAAGGAGATTGTAGTCTAAACTGATATTTCTTTGTACAAATTATTTGCTTAATTAGTTAATTTACTGTCTTAGCATAAGATTATGAAGTTGCGGTTGGTTTTCCTTTATTGATGTACTAGTTTGAGTGATACCGGAACAAATTGGTGCTTACCTTGACGGTTATGAGCTTCTATCTAGTGTACTGCTTTGCTAATGGAATGAGTACTATTTTGTGCCTGCCCCTGTACTTGGTGGGGGTTATAAGCATACATACATGCCCATAAACCAGGTTTTTGCAACCTTGTCTATAAACTTAATTTTTTTACCCTGCAAATTTGTTCATCTTTTAAAACCTAAGTACTGGGCTGCAAATGTGACTAAAACTGCGAAAAACAGCCTGGATGTTGCTATGTGGTTCTCTATTAATGCGTACCAAAATGGAACCTCACTCGAATTAATGAATAGTGATGATGACTCTAAATTCAAGTCTATTCACGACTGTTACACATGTATGCTTGTGTATCCTTTACATGTGACTAGGAAAAACTCACGGAAATTTGTTTACAATTTGTCGTTTATTTAATTAGTCAAATGGAGTATATTTTCTTATGATTAAAGAAAAATAATTTTTAAGTATATCAAAAATACAATTAAAAAAGAAGACATGTAAATAATCAATTACATTGTATTTTTTTTTTTTTATTTCGGGGGATAAATTAAAGAGTAAATCATTTTTTAACTTTGGATTTAAATTCAAGATTAACGTTTTTTGTGACTTTTCCTATGTTTGCAGATTAGAGTTGCATCAACATAATTTTTTTAATTTATTAGTTAAACAAAATAAATTGTTTGAAGACTTTTCATTTGTTTTAAGTAACAAATCAAAATTTTATTTTTTGTGACTTTACATTTCAAATTATGATTTTTCATTTCTTATACCGGAGAAGTTAAAAGTCACTTTATCATAATTATTTTTAATATATTGAATTTTATTGAGACTCTTCATATTTTAGTAACCGTTGCACTTAGATGAATGCATATAATGATATATGAAAAAAATCTTAGGTATAAAATTATTTGAATGTAAAATTTCAAAAAATCATTCATTTTAGTATAAACAGGACATTCAATTTGGAATGAAGAGAGTAACTATTATGATTTACTAATATTATTAATAGTAATAGTTAATTTCTTAAAAAATAATAATTATTAACTTATATAATAACTATTATAATTAACTAATACTGTTAATACTTAATAGTAAAAATTAATATATATAATAACTATTGTAATTAACTATTATTGTCAATAGTAAAAATTAACTTATATAGTAACTATTATGGTTAACTAATACTATTAATAGTAATAGTTAACTTATATAGTAACTGTTGGTCGCAGAGGGCAACAATGGTATAGAACCGCTAGAGGGGGGGGGGGTGAATAGCGGTCCAAACTTTTTCGAAAATATCCTTTAAAATTCAACCGAGTACTTATCAGTTTGGTCAACTGCGGTTCAAAGCACTAGAACCGAACTGATAAAATGCACAGCGGAATTTGCGGTTTAGCCAAAGAGGATATGAAAAGAGTTGGGCGGTTTGACTGGGTTGAAAACACAATGATGCAACCGATAATCTCAACTTAAAGATCAAAGAAAAACACAATTCACTTTTCAAGTTATTTCATAGATGGATTAAGTTATAGACCACAAACAAGAAAAGTAAATAACAAGACAAAAATTAAAGATCAAACACACAATTTGAAGAGGTTCATTCTTGAATGAACTACGTCCTCTACCTACCTAGATGGTTAGTCTAAGATTTTCTAATAGCTACTACACTTGTATTAATTTTGAGGATGTTTTACAAGATGAATCTAAACTCTAAATAATCAATCTAACCTAACAAAGCTATTATAATAACCGGTGTTTTCGAAGTATATAATCTATGTGATCATATAAATCGTGTGTGTGTGTGGAAAGGAATCAAATGCTCTAATGATCTAAATGATGGTTGAGCAAATGAAAACTTTATGTGTGAAGGCTGAGTGATGAAAGGTTGTTTGGCTTGAAGCTCGATGAAGAATTCTGGGTTTGCTAAGGAGATCTTTGAATGTTTGAATTTCTGGGTAAAATCTTCAAAGCAAACTTGAACACTTGAGAATAAATCTCTTGAATCTCAGCAACCTTCATTGTTGAGAAATGAAGGCTATTTATAGGCAGTGCACCCTTGTGATCGTTGGACAAAGATTTGAATTAAATCTGATGGTACAACTGCTGTCGAAATCCCATTGGTTGAGCTGTCATTTTCGTCCTTGGTTTTGTCTTGTAGTCCTAGGTAGTTGTAGCACCACTACCTGACATTGTCCTTTGTTGCAGAGAAAGAACTAACGGTAAACATTTTAAATTGCTGGACAAAACCGACATTCCTTGCAGAGACTCCAAGTTAACTTGAAGTTATTATGACAAGTCATAAAACATTCCTTTACGGTCATAAAGGGAATGTTTGTCTCAAGGAATAAATGACATACTTGAATTCTTCAATAAATGCTTTGCGGTTCCACCAGGTGCTGGAGCGGTTCCAAGGATGAACTTGATATGCGGTTTCAGTGAAACTGAAGAATGCGGTTTCATGAATGCGGTTCCATCAAGTTTGCATCAGAGGATCCAAATAAGGCTTGAAGAACGGTTTCATCAAAACTGTAGCATGCGGTTTTGATGAATACTTGCGGCTCTATACTGATGGTTCAGGAATAGCACAAGTGCGGTTTGAAGAACTAAACCGATGCGGTTAAACCGAATCTAAAACTCAGCCTAGACAAATAAAAATTTAGAAATGGACTTATCTAAAAATTGAAGTAAAACTTCATTACATGATTCCTAAAGTCCATAAAAGACACGTGGCATAGATCAATCAAATCAAGTGGGTGTACTAACATTGAATCCTAACAATCTCCCCCTATTTGATTGATGCCATTACCACACTATGATAAAGCAAAACATTGTACTTGGTAATAACATGTCCAAAAGAAATTTTCTTGAAACTGCATGCCCCAAGTCAATGCATACACTATGCTTAATCATAGATTTCTAATCTATCAAAAATAAAAGAAATGAAGGGAAGATAGAAAAGAAATACATTCAGATGCATATAAGTTGATATGATTTTAAAAATCAGATATGCAAGTTTAAACTGAATGTTTAAAACAAATGCACATAAAAATATTTTTCATGGTGAATATAGTGCATGAGTTTTGAAAAATGCAAGCATTGTTCCACAAACAAGCAGTTTGAATAAACAAAGTTTTGGAAACTGAAATGCAATGCATTCATTCTCATTATAATTCAATCATAAATGTTTGGAGTTACAATAGAGAATTACAAGAGAATAACAAAAATGAAATAAGTCACAAAATGACTAAGTAAAGAAAACTAGTCGACTTGATCATCTGCGGCAGAATCCCTTTCAGCTGCAGCATCCTCTGCAATATGATCCTGTGCGGTTTCAGCATCTTCAGCAGCATTCCTATAGCTGGATGCATAAGCGGTTGAGAAGATGAAATCAGCGGCATAAAGCCGAACTTTAGTAGGTTCATTTATTTTCTTCTCAATGCTTGCAGTTCTATTTTCAATGCATACAATCCTCTTGTTGATGAGATCTGAACTGTCAAAGGCATGACTTGACAGAATGTCAAGTTTTTCTTCAATGGTGTCCATCCTAGAGTCAACGGCTTGCTGCTTCAAAGAATAAACTTCATGATTGGACTTCATAAGCTCATGAAGGGCCAGTTGATTCTCCAAGATCCCATTCAGTTTCTCATTCAACTGCTGCTATCTAGAACGATCATCAAATCTCTCATTTACTCTCTCCCCCTTAATGGCATCAAGATCTAATTGAACTGTGAGAAATTGGGAGTCAAACCGAGAGGTGGCAGCCATTTGGTGCATTTGAATATTCCTAATTGCATGTATTAAGTCTGCGGTTGAGGCATACAGAGGCAGAAGTGAATAAGGAGGAATAGAAGGGAAGGGTTCCTCAGATGGTGTATAATCAGGAATTGAATCATTATCATCACCATCAGATATGGAGATGGCATCTTCGGTTTGGAGGGGAGGAGAAGGCATCGGTGCTTTGCCCTTCAAAATAGTATGGGCATCTTCTAAAGATTCACCCATTGAAACCCTAAGAGCGGTTTCAAACTCAACTGGATCAAACTGTAAAGAATGTAAAAAAGGAACAAGAGATGCAGTTTGAGCAGGAGGAGGACTTGGACATAAAGTCCTCAGTTGGGCCTTTGAGAGAAAAATGGATGGCAAAGGTGCAAGGAACAGTTTGAAAAGAGTAGGAATAACTTTGCAGTCAAACCGAAGGAATAATTGAGTGCAAAGAGTTGGGTCATTAATAACCTGAACAACAATGTCTTCCAACAGTTTATTAGCAGCATCAAGAATGTTCTGGTCTGCTACGGCTTCACTATCATCGGCGGGATAAATGGAGAAAGGATTGCTGCGGCCTGACTTGAGAGCTGTGTGTTCGGATTTAGCAGCGGCACGAGCAATGGCTCCAGGGCGCCTTTCTCTAGAAGTTGCAGCCTTGAACCGTTTAAGGTAAGCGGCAATCTCTCTGGCACGCTTCCTTTTCTTGACCAACGGTTTTGGTGCTGAAACCGAGGGTTGAGCCAATGGTTGAACCGAAGGAGATGAAACCGGAGATGGGGTCCTTGAAGAATCAAAATCCAATTTTCGTTTAAGGATAGGGGAAGAGGCTTCACCCATATGCGGTTCAGGCTCAGATAAGAACCCTGCGGCTTGTTCACGTAGCTACCTTGAAAAACTCCCTTCAACAGGTGAGTGATCCTTTTTGCCGAAGGCATTACTAAAGTCAACATCACGTGGTTTCCTAGTTTGCCAGTGGACCTCATAATCACCTTTATTTATCAATATCCTTCTCTTCTTTGATGGTTGAACCTCAAGATTTTCTTCTTCTTTCTCAGGTTCATCAGCTGCCTCAGACACCTTGGTCTGCTCAGGCATAGCTGCATCCTCAAACGCATCGGTTTTTTAAGGCTGAACCGCAGCCTCAGACACTTCGATCTGCTCAGGCTCGGTTTCAACAACCGGTTTCAGGGAAGGTAAGACTTTAAAAATTCGTTCCAACTGTTCTTGTGTGAATTGAACAGTGGACGGTTTGGGTAAAGGTTTTAAAGGAGATGGTTCAGATGATGGTTTAGGTTGGGGTTCAGTTTGAAGAAAGTCAAGGAGAATGCTTTTAGGTGAAGTTTTAAAAGGGGGTAGAGGTTTGGATAAGATGGATTTGGCTTTGGCGGCTTTGAGAGAAGCAACATCACGAGCAACCTGCATAGATTTCTCAACAGTCGGTTTGATAGGAGATGGAGGTTTAGGAACTGTCGGTTTGGAAATAGTTGGTTTCGAGAGAGTTGGTGAAAGTTTAATGGAAGGCATTGAGGGTTTTGAGGTCGGTTTGGGAAGAACAGGTTTGGATGAGGGTAAGGGTTTGGATAAATCAGCTTTTGAAATAACTGAAGGAATTTGAGCAGTTCCCTTTCTCTTCCTTGGAGCTACGGTTTCCCTGGGTAGAGCCGCAGAACTAGGCCTTGCTTCAGGCTCCCCCTCAGCTGCAGACTCCCCCTCAGCCGGGCAGCGGTTTCAGTCATTTCACTCATCCCCAATCTATTCAATGTTTCATTTTGGGCTTCCTCCCTCAACAACGTTGCCTCGGCTTGGTCAGTTAGGGCACCAGCATACGGTTTCCCCGATTTGTTCAGCCGTGCCTCAGGATATGGGCCTCTTTGATTTTTAGGCAGAGGGTCTTCATTCCATGCGGCTTGGGCAAACCTCCAGCCGAACTTGGTCCGAAATGCATCAAACTTAGCCAAACCAAAAATGGTCTTCTCGTCTGGGGCCATCCAATATGAGCGGTTTGTTGATGAGATCTTGTAGATGTCCTGGTTTTGGTTGAGGAAATTGGTTAACAGCCTGCAGTGAGTCCTTATTTTTGACTTACCTGCAGCTTTGTCAGCAATATGACGGTCCAGTGCATTGATCATCTCATGCATCAGATTCTTGGGCCAGTGCAGCTTCTTCCCTTTGTAAATAGCAACACAATAGTTGTATTGTTCAGAAGTGAAGTTGTTGTGATTGCCATTTTTACACATCACTCCTGAATCTACCAAGTCACACAAATGAGTCATGACCTCACCAAAGTCCTTCTTGGTGGAATGTCTGGTAGAAAAGAACTCTTCCCAATCAGTTCCATGGTAGTGCTATTCACCAACTCCGGTTTAAGACTCATGATCCCAAAAAACTCAAGACCAACCAGCACTCCAATCTTGGTTGCAGTTAGAGTCACAATTTTGCCACAAACTTTAGATCTGATTGCATCTTCAAACTTAATCTCCCCAGTTTCCAAATTCCTGATCTCTTCACCTTTCCCATTCAATAGTGCAGTGTTGGTCTTCACACCGTTCTCAAAAAACTCGGCACAGATAAGCAGCACAAACTCAGGTTCATCTAGGAGGAACAACGGTTTGAGCTTAGATGTTGTCAGCAACTGTAGCAATTTCCTTCCAACCGCGTCCTTCGAGAAATCATCCTCAAGGATTCTTGAGTCGGGCACAAAGTTAGTGGGATCCTGAAAAAATATTCAAAGTTAGAAATAATTTGATTAACTACGGTTTGAAACATCAAGCAAACCGTGCGGTTTAAGCCAACGATATAACCATGCGGTTCAACCACTGACCAAACCTTGCGGTTTGAGTGAATCTTACAAAACCGTATCAGATGAATCCTAATAATGTAACCATGCGGCACAATCAAGGGTAAAAACAAAAATAAATAAACACTTAAATGAAAAAAAATGGATCAAAGAGATTTTTTTTGAAAAAAAGTTTGAATGCACGAAGAACATGAAGAACAGAGTATGAACATGCAAAACAAAAACTTAACCAAAACATGAAAGAAATATACTAAAATTACCACAAAGGGAAGATTCTAACAAAGTTCTAAACAAGTAAGATCAAGTAACATCAAGAACCCAGAATCTGCAAAAATGCGAAGAACACCGAAAAACCCAAAAACAATTTTGTTCAAAAATTGAACACAAATCACAAAATAAAGCATACATTCAGTATATATTAGCAATTATAAGCATTATTCAACCAAAATATCAAAGCAAAAGCATGAAATAATCAAAGAAGATGAACAAGCTTTTTCAAGCTTCAACAATGGTGGACAAAAACAAGTACTGAGTTTGGGTTCAAGAAATTATACCATATCGGGCTTGGTTGGTCTAGATGATGATGGAATAGAAGCATCAATTGATTTCTTTGGAGCCATTACAAATTTGTGTTTAAGTAATGGTAAAAATTAAAAGAGAGAAACAGAGAGAAAGTACGCAGAGTACAGAAGAGAGAGAAAGAGATATTGCTAAATGAGGAAGAAGGTAAAAAGGTAAAAAGAAAATGACTTTGTGTTTTATACTCAGTTAACCACCTCGGGTAGTGGAGCGGCCATGACGGCTGAAGAAGGCTAAACGTCAGTGTACCTGTCCATCGCATTTAATGCGGTAAAAATAATTGCACAAAGGTCCTTAATAATTAACTGACATAAAGTAGGGACTAAACTGCAATTATGCGTACCTGAGCGGTTTGGTGAGCAAACTGATATACCTTTACTCCTCTATCGGTTTTGATGAAACAAAAATCTCTCAGTTCTGTCTTTGGTTTCACTTGATCAAACCGACATCCTTACTTTCTTAATTCGGTTTTGATAAAACCGTTGTCATCCTTCTTGAGTCTTCAGTTTGACTGGAATCTTCTACTAAACCTTTATTGATGCGGTTTCAATGTTGATTGAACCGGAAGCTATTTTGATTTTTCTAAGTAGAGCCAAAGCACTTAACAAAAATTATTAGAAATAAAGAGTATATAGACATGATATATTTAGGTTAGTTCCAGCATACCCATTTCTCCTCGTAAATGAAAGAACCTGCTATTTTCCAGCGGTTTGGTGGGGATGTCTGCAATTTGATCATCAGTTCCCACCTTAGCTAGAAAAATGTTCTTCTTTTCAACATGGTCTTTAAGGAAGTGATATCTGATGTCAATGTGCTTGGTTTTTGAGTGCTGAACTGGATTGTTGGAGATGGATATTGTTGCAGTACTATCACAGCAGATAGGGATTTTTTTTTTCAAATACTCCATAGTCTTCCAACTGTTGTTTCATCTAGAGAATTTGAGAGCAACATCTTCTAGCCGCAATGTATTCAGCTTCAGCGGTTGAGACTGAAATCGAAGCTTGTTTCTTGCTGGACCATGATACTAGCCGAGATCTAAGGAACTGACATGTACCAATAGTGCTCTTTCTATCAATCTTACAAGCTGCAAAGTCAGCATCTGAATAACCTAATAAATCAAATGAAGATTCTTTAGAATACCAAAGTCCAAGGTTAGCAGAGCCACATAAATATCTAATAATACGTTTAACAGTTATAAGATGAGATTCTCTAGGGTCAGCTTGAAATCTAGCACAAACACTGAACATGATATTTGGCCTACTTGCAGTTAAGTAAAGAAGAGAGCCAATCATACCTCGGTAGAGTGTCTGATTAACTTTATTACCTTGTTCATCTCGATCCAAACTGCAGGCCTTTGTCATTGGGGTATCAACTGGTTTTGCGGTTTCAAGCCCAAATTTCTTGATCAAGTCTTTGGTGTATTTGGCTTGGTTGATAAAGATTCCATCATGACATTGCTTTATTTGGAGTCCAAGAAAGAATGTCAACTCTCCCATCATACTCATCTCAAATTTACCTTTCATTAGCTTCTCAAACTTAACACACATAGTTTCATTAGTAGAACAAAAAATAATATCATCAACATAAATTTGAACTAATAATGAGTGACCTTTGTGTTTAGCAATAAATAAAGTTGTGTCAATTTTACCTCGAGCGAAGCCTTGTTCAATAAGAAATTTAGATAGAGTGTCATACCATGCTCTTGGAGCTTGCTTGAGTCCATACAAGGCCTTCTTGAGCTTGAAGACATGATGAGGGAATTTGTTGTCTTCAAATCCTGGCGGTTGGGCCACATAGAATTCTTCTTATAGTTCACCATTCAGAAATGCACTCTTCATATCCATTTGATATAGCTTGAATTTCTTGAAGGAGGCATATGCCAGGAACAGTCTAATGGCTTCAAGTCTAGCTACAGGGGCAAAGGTTTCATCATAATCTATACCTTCTTATTCCTTGAGCAACCAACCTAGCTTTGTTTCTTGTTATAGTACCATTTTCATCCATCTTGTTTCTGTATACCCATTTTGTTCTAATTATAGTGTCATCTCTGGGTCTTGGAACTAGAGTCCCAACTCTGCATCTTTCAAACTGATTAAGCTCTTCTTGCATTGCAGCTACCCAACTTGGACCACTTAGAGCTTCATCAACCTTCTTCGGTTCCATTTGAGATAACAATACAGTTGAGAACAAACTGTGGTCATCTCTATGAGTTAAGCTACCTCTTGTTTGAACACCACAATTGATAGGACCGATAACATTTGTAGTTGGATTGTCTCTATGCTCATTAATTTCTGGAGGGAGGTCTTCATGAACCACTATTTCTTGAAGATTTTCTAGAGGAGGCTCTTCTTGATAATCATTGAAATATTCATTGAAGGTGATGATTGGAACTGGTTGAATCACTTGAATGGGGTCAGATGACAACGGTTCTACAGCAACACCACATGTGGTTTGATTGGGTATGGCTAGAGAACCTGATGGAGCGGTTTGAGTAGGTTGGTCATCTGTGGCTGTATGATTAGGATAATGTGTACCTGTCTCAAAATCACTAAAATCATCAGCAACATTTGGAGCCATATGTGGATCAAGAAGATCATGTTCATCAAATGTAACATGGACAGACTCTACAATTTTTAGTGAGGTCTTATTAAAACAACGAAAAGCTTTGGAATGTTTAGAATAACCAACAAAAATACCTTCATTAGCCTTAGCATCAAATTTACCTCGATGCTCTCTGCCATTGTATAAGATATAACATTTGCATCCAAATATCTTGAAGAATGCAATGTTGGGTGATCTGCCTCTCCATAATTCATACGGAGTTTTGTTGTGGACTTTGATGATGAGGGAGCAGTTCTGAGTGAAACAAGATGTATTAACTTCTTCGGCCCAGAAGTACTTGGGAAGCTTAGCTTCTGCAATCATAGTTTTCCCGGCTTCAATCAAAGTCCTATTCTTTCATTCTTTCCACTACTCCATTTTGTTGTGGGACCCCAGCGGCAGAGAAATTATGATCAATCCCATGATCATCACAATATTGGGCAACACCATTATTTGTAAACTCGGTTCCATTATCTTAACGCACACTAACAATGTCATCAAATTTTTGAGTTTGGAGCTGTCTAAAGAGAGCAGTTACGATGCCATAAGTATCATCTTTGGAGGCCATCATTTCCACCCATGTATATCTTGAAAATTCATCAACAACCACCAAGGTATATCGGTTTCCTTCTATACTTGCGGTTGGGACAGGTCCAAATAAATCCATGTGAAGCAACTGTAAGCAGCGGTTCGTTGATGGTGCGGTTTTGTTGGGGAATGATTGTTTGGGTTGCTTACCAAAACTGAGATATGGAGAGAAGGTTGTGCTTGAGTCCTTCTACTAGTGACACATTTTTAATGGACACCTTTCCTCATTTGATTGCTCCATATCCTACTGTTTCTCCTTTCTTGTTGGTACCAAACACTACAGGGGGGGCCTTTCATGCTGATAGTATCACAAAGAAGTTTATTATCTTCGGTCATGTGTCGTGAGAAACCACTGTCCAAGTACCAAAGACCCTTCTTCTTCTTTGCATTACCATCCATAAAGCATAAAATCTAAAAAATAAAATATGAAAGATTTGGTCCACCTTAATAGGGTTAGCAGCTTTTTGGGACCCACACCTGTTTGACATTAGGATTTTTACTTCCCTTGGCATTGGGTGTAAATCTTAAAAGACAATAAGCAGCACCATGACCATAATCGGCACAAATAGCACAATGAATGAAACCTGGTTGAGGTTTCGGTTTTACAAACCCCTTACTGATCTTCAGTTTCTCATGTTTTACTGGGTCAGCGGTTTTGGCTTTGACAAAGATAACTTTCTTGAGCTCAACCTTCCTCTTAGGTGCGGTTTTAGGAAAATGATAGGAATTTCCTTGAACCGACCAAGAGCGGTTTCATCACTCAATACTTCCTTGTTAGCCTCAGCTGCTGTGGATTTTTCTTTCCACTTAGAATCTCTCCCAGTATGGTTTTTAGGGTACTCAAAGAAATAATTTTGCTTCTTAATTTCTTGCTTTGAGCCCTTTTTACCAGCATGATTAACTTTGGGAATTTCATTGGTTTGTTTAGGGGGTAACACACCACCTTCGGCACAGAGACAAGGACACTTGCACCTATCACTGGTTTTGAACCCCAATCCACTTTTATCCAAAGTTGGAATTTGTGAATTTAGGATTTGTTCCACAGTGACACCAGACTTAGTCCACACATCAGTCACTTTTTGAAGATCATCCCATTGTGCGGTAAGCTCATGGATTTGGGTTAGGAGTGCCTCAGCTCTATCCTTTAGATAACGGTTTTCTTCCACAATAGAAGATATCCCAGCAATTTGGAACTTGAGGTCATCAGGGACTTGCATTCTTTTTGGGAATCTTCAAGTTCTGCAGCCATTAATTTATATGTCTTTTTAAGCACTGTGTGTTGTTGACAAATAATATTAGCACGTTCAAGTACCTGGTCATCATGGCTTTGATCTGCTTAAACCTCAGGAAAGCAGTTTGGTGTTGTTGGAGCCTTGCTTGATCTAGCCTCGGGAGTCCTTGGTAAAACTGAATTCATTTGTTGATTCGGCAGTGGAAGGCTTTCGTCAATTTCAAATTTTTCTTCAAATCCCATGAGGTATAGATTTGCAATTTCATCTTCATCATCACTTTCATATGAATAAGATCCCATCCATGTCAGCGGTTAATCCTCTTGTTCAGCTACCATTCCTCTTCTCTTCACAAACTTCTTGTTGAACGGTTTCTTAGCTGGTGCGGCTTCATAGCGTGGTTTGGGACAACTGGAAGCAAAGTGACCTGGTTGTCTGCAGTTGTAACAAACCAAGTCATCCCTTTTCTTAAGATCTGCAGTTTTGTTGAATCTGGTTGGAGGGACAAACTTTGCAGGGCCTTTAGATGGAAACTGAGCTCTGTTGTTCTTCCAGAACTTGGTGTATTTCTTCACATGCAAAGAAAATTCTTCATCATCCATGTCATCAAAATCAACTTGACTAGAGCATGATGATTGAGATGCTACACTCAGAGAATAGGAACATTTAGGTGGAGTGTAGGATTGATGAGATTGCTGGTAAGGTTGATGAGATTGAGTATAGGGTTGATGAGACTGTGATAGTATTCAGATGGTGCGGTTGGAGGATTGTATCTGGGTATATTCTGATCACGAGGTGCGGTTTGCAAGTGGAGGTGAGGTGCAGCTTGATGGTGGTCTGGATTATAAGTTGGAGATGAGGTATTATTGAATGCGGCTTGAGAGAGGGTCTTGAATCTGTTCTCGGTTTCATGGACCTCGTCAAGCTTGAATTCAAAAACCTTCAACATGGCATATAAATGACGAAGATCAAGAGCTTCCAAGTCTTTGTTGTCTTTGATATTTGTGGTCTTAATCAGCCATTTGCTACTAAGGGCTTGCATAAATTTCATGTTCAAGTTTGTGTTTGAATAGACATGTCCAAGAGAAAAACATACATTAACAATTTCAATGAACATCTCATAGCATTGACGAAGAGATTCCTTTGGATCCTTGACAAAATAATCAAAGAGTCTTCTCTGTTGGTAGAGGCGGTTCTTCTTAGTATCAGCATCTCCTTCCAGGAAGTCAACTATTGCATCCCAGGTTGTCTTTGCGGTTTTGCAATGTAGTACCTGACACGCCCCCAAGTCCTGGGATTCCCTAATAGAACCTCGAACCTGGTGCGCGTGACTAACAAGAAACGAGAAACTGAATGACATCTGCTTATATCAAACTGACATCATAAATATACTCAAGAGGAACGAGCTAAGATAGCTCACAACGAGTTCTATACCAAGAAATTTAAACCAAAGGTGGTTATACACAGCGGAAAACATGCCTAGCACATAAGCTGGCATTACAAGAACTATACAAGTCTACCCAATATACTGAGTCTAAACAACTGATACCAAATCGTCCTCACCAAAACTGGAAAAGATAACAATCCCCAACAAGAACAACCTGCCAAGTAGGCCCTTGCTAAGTCGAGCCTCACAACATATTACCACATGCTTTCCTGGGGGGGGGACAAATAAACAAGGAACGGGGTGAGATAAATCTCAGTAAGTTACTAGTTACAAGTACATAGCATGTTATCATGTAATCATGCAAATCAAGAAGATTATCAAGTAATCATGCTCAAGATGTCATCAAGTAACAAGTATATGAGAGGCTAAGCCAACTCATCAAGTAGCTAGCACATAAGGCTAAACTAACACATTACAAAGGATATTCCAACCTTATTCCTCCCAAGTAAACCATTGTTGTCGTTGCTTATTGCAGTTGACAAATCACGATCAATCAAGTTGATGCTGTGCAGTACACAAGAGGACCCGGTAACCAGTGTCACTCACAAGAACAAGATTCACGAGGTGTTCACGAGTTTAGCATTCACTTTTATCAGGCGTATTGCTCTAATAAAGGAAGCTATGCCCTTACTATGGCCTGTAGTAAGGGGTCAAGCGCAAATACATAGGGACCCGATTATCACTTAAGCCCCAGCTCTCGTGATAAGCGTGAACCTATATATTTCCGAACAAGCAAGGTGACCAGCTGGACTCACACAAGAATGCACAAGTAGATGTTTACTTGAACTACAAGAGTATAGAACTAAGTCCAAAAGTAGTGGACTAGCTCTTCAGGAACCATGTAATCGTGTACTCACCAAATACAAGTACACGTATGCAATATTTGCCAATACAAATCAATATAACAATGGCACATAATGTGTCCACGTAACACAATCAAGCCAAATTAGAGTCTATTAATAACAGACCCTAACCAAGTAGTAGGGTATGTCATACTATATCACTTATATGAAATATTTACACGTACATATTCATATAATCTTTAACACACTAATGTGTCTATCACGATACCCTTACTTTCAAGTAGAGCCCAACATCTTATACTCTAAGCACGCAGTCGAGTAGGTCGTATTGTACCTAGTCACAATCATATCTCGCGTATATTTATCGCTAATCATCAAATACATTTTCCAACACATATTGTGTTCTATAATCATTGTTTTATGAATTATCTTTATATTACACTAGTCCCTCTTTCTTTAGGAACTCATCTCAAGAACAGGATATTTTCTTTATACTTTATATACTTCATTGAGTATATGCACGATTAAAAACAATTACTAGCACATTAGTGCTTGTTTATAGCACTTTCAATACACACGTATTAGATTCGAGTATGTAGTAGAGTTGTTCATTCTCTATCTAGTTCCACATTCCAATTCTTTGGTTATTAATACCAAGTATCAAGTAGTCAACAAGCCACATTCTATCAAGTAGTTATATGCAAGATTTGCACATACACATCAAGGATATTTCTAACACGTTAGTGCTTGTTCATAGCACTTTTAAGTTCATTACTATACACATGTATTGGTTTCAAGTCATGTACAAGATTTAATTGTCTTATACTTCAAGTTCAAGCTAAGTAGATGAGTTATACATCTCATACTTACAAGTTCTTAATCCTATATTTTGGATGTTCAAGCTCAAGACATTGTTCTAGTGCCCCTAAGGTGCACAAACATTGGAATCAAGACACATATAACACATTAGTGCTTGTTCTTAGCACTTTCAAGACAATCAAAAGAGTTCTTACTTTGATATTCAAGTTCTCATTTTAACTAAATGAGTAATCATGTTCACGATTCACTTCTGATGCCCCTAAGGTGTCACAACACGTGCTAGGACATCTCATACTAAGGCTCTATGCCTTAGGAGGGATAAGGTTTCATTTCATTTGGATTTAAAACACTTTTTGTACAAACAGGGGACCGGGCGGGCGCCTACGATGGACCGGGCGGGCGCTCATTATAACACTTTTGAAACCAAAACTTCTGATGAAATGGGCGGGCGCTCGGTATCTATGTGGGCGGGCGCCTGGTACAATTTTCAGCAAACACTAAATTTCTTTCCAGGCCTAAAATTCTCCGTCCCAAGCGTAGGAGTATACTTTCACTAAACCTTAGGCAATACCCAGGACACTATTTCAAGCTCAATTCTTTGCTTTTACCGTCCCACAAATAATAGGATAATTTCCTTTGATTCCAATTAAATATTTCACCGTCCCAAAAGTATAAGTATAATTTTCTAATATACTAATATAATCATTTAGGGATACTTCCATTCATTTCCCCGTACCACAAATAATGGTACAATTTTTCTAATAACATTTAAATCAAATTAATATTTAACCGTCTCACGGGTAGGAGTATAATTTTCTTTTAACTTTCAAACCCATTTAGGCTCATGTATTCTGTACCTAGTATAAAAATACTCCCTTCGTCCCAATTTTACAAGTACCACAAAATTCAACCAAATCACGAAATTAACAAGCACAAGTATCAAAAATAACATATAGACATGTTATTACAAGCAAGGGGGAGCTAGTGACTTACCTAGTCCGAAATCAAATTCACCCAAATTAATTTCTGTTCAGCAGGAAATGCTCTACTCACCGTCCTGATCATCTATGCGAAGTCGGATTTTCGAACAGAGGCATAATTAAGCGAGAGGAGTCGAGAATAGGGTAAAACTGAACTCCCTTTTGTGAAACAGAGAGAAGGATCGAGAGAAATGGGGAAACAAAGATCGGAGAAGGAAAACCCAATATTTATCCTATGCAAGATTCAAAAATTACAACTAGGCCCCTCAAGTTCTAACTTTGACAAAAAGGCCCTTCAAGTTTCAATTTGAGCATTTTAGCCCCTAAACTTTATTTTTCACAAATGACCCTAATATTTCAACTTGAACAATTAGGACCTAAACTTGCTCAATTAGTTAAATAATTAACTAAATTGAAATAGCATATAATATGCAAGGCAAGAATTTAACAGGAATTAGGACGGGCGTTACATCCTCCCCTCCTTAAAAAAATTCGTCCTTGAATTTTACTGATCGAAATTATAACACATATAATCAACAAATAGAACTCAAGAATAGCAAGAATATGGTATACAACACCATATTATCAATTACCTGCGAGTATTATTCTTACATAACCTTCTCGATACCGTGACTTTCCCATGAAATTTTCACAAGAAGTATTCGTGCTCAAGACAAGAATCAAGTATCCATACAAGCAATTACCCAAACTAAGTAATTCGTGTGATGGAATTTCCACTAAATAGCAAGCTCATACAATAGCCACAAGGAAATCCACTTCACATGCTCGCAACATATGATCAAGAAGCAACCTCGGTTAAGTATCCAGAGTGCTCAGAAAAATTACCATAATCAAGATGTAAAACAAGGTGTAGAACAACATGTAGAACAAGAATCCCTGTCATATATTATATCCACAGGTATCCCATGTAATCAAGATGTATCGATCATAACATCACAACACATAAAGTCAAGCAGATTTGATTAATCAATCCACTATAACCAATATCATCGGGACATATCTATTAAATGATAATTCTTCCACGAAATCCATCGCAATATATTCATATATTCACAAATCTCGAAGGATTATAACAAATCAAACGATCTCTGACATTCTGCTTTCAAATAATCGCAATTCAAGGATTTAGTTAAATACTCAGAAATTTTCCTCCCATTCAGTACCATCAATCATGAAATACAAGTCTTTATGTTCAATGAATCCGCTAATACAATAGCCATAGGATCACAATCAGTTTCAAGTCATGAGTAGAATTATTCTATTCATAAAGATTCAATCTCCTCGAAGCATATACAAGTACGTTACCATTTTGAATTAACACACGTTTTATCTCTTGTTCGAGCTTCACTATGCATAATGAATTTATCATATCCACTATATTGGTGAATCTTGACACATACACGAGAAAATAGTAACACTGGTCATATCCTCCAAATAACCATCATATTAGTCGAATCCACTAGCCAAGGTCAAATACTGAAGTTATGGTCATCCATCATTTCAATATTTAAAAAAATTGGCTTCAGGTTTATCAATCCATCAAAAAGTGTAGCTTTCTGTCTCAAATAGTTAATGATAGAGCTACCTTCGAAATTCATTAATGACTCTCTAACAAGATCAAGAAAATCTCAAGAACATGCGTACCTCGGTTGTTTCCACTTATATAGGTCAACAAAGATACTTACTTCAGGCATCCACTTCAAGGTAATAGATCCTCTATCTCTTGCTAGCTTTTAGAAACAATTGTTTCTCTCGAGAAATTTCAATACAATCAATTCTCAGTCTGCGACTTGGTATACACCAACAGGTCATTACTCAATTCATCGCAAAGAAATCAAATTATGGTTTGAAGATATCATTCATCAAATCCATCAATACTGCTAGATCATATATCAATCGAAATAGCATAATCACGAATTCATAACGAGCATACCTGATATGAGAAGATGTCTTCAGTATATCTTCATAGTTGACTTTCCAAATAATGGTAGCCACTTATCAATCAAACACTGAATAGACCACTGATTAACTTCAGGGATCAAATACTTCATCCATACACGATAACAAGCACTGGTTCATTATAGTCACCTGGCTGAACTCTTTGCATTCAATATGAAATCGTAAAGTATCATATCTCTTCATGCCAATCAATACAGATGCACCCCATGCAGATAAACTAAGCTGGGTAAATCCTCTATCAAAAAATTTCTCAAGTTGAATCTTCAACTCTTTTAACTCAACCGATGTCATGAACATTGATTTAGATATCAGCACTATATTTGTACCATAGCAACTCAAGATAACTCAAGGTTCTCATCATGTATCAAGTACTACTCAGTAGAAATTATATCTGAGATCTCACAAAGAATGATGTATCCATTCTTCAATTTTGGTGTAGACATTCTTCCATCAACCACATATGCTAAATATTCAGGACAACCTTGATAACCATTTTCGAGCTTTCAATGCAAAACATGAATGTTATACATAATTATATCATGCTCATATAAATAGTCAAGCATACTAGCATAGAAATATTTACCATCTATTGTGGCAAACAAGAATGGCATAACATATAAAAATCCAAATCATAACACGTATCACATCAATGTCCCATATAAGTAACATGACCAAGTTAACATATAACGTATAGGGTGTTATAACCCACACTTCTATCAAGCTCTTATAAATAACGATATCAAGAACGTAGTCTCTTACTAGAGCATACGCCTCCACATAAATCAAGAAATAAGGACAAGCATGCATATATAGCACGAAACAATGTCCACTGCACAAGCTAGATACGCCTAAGTCTTTAAAGACTCGCGCTCTCGATTCTCAAACCATCTAGTGGGGAACACTATCAACACTATCAACACCAGTCCTATGCTTGGTATAACAACAAGTAACGAAGTACTCGACGTCAAAAACACACCCAAGACTAACCCAACCTAGGCCATAGACCATATCCAGGCTTAGAGCTAAACCATAGCTCTAATACCAACCTGACACGCCCCCAAGTCCTGGGATTCCCTAATAGAACCTCGAACCTAGTGCGCGTGACTAACAAGAAACGAGAAACTGAATGACATCTGCTTATATCAAACTGACATCATAAATATACTTAAGAGGAACGAGCTAAGATAGCTCACAACGAGTTCTATACCAAGAAATTTAAACCAAAGGTGGTTATACACAGCGGAAAACATGCCTAGCACATAAGCTGGCATTACAAGAACTATACAAGTCTACCCAATATACTGAGTCTAAACAACTGATACCAAATCGTCCTCACCAAAACTGGAAAAGATAACAATCCCCAACAAGAACAACCTGCCAAGTAGGCCCCTGCTAAGTCGAGCCTCACAACATATTACCACATGCTTTCCTAGGGGGGGGACAAATAAACAAGGAACGGGGTAAGATAAATCTCAGTAAGTTACTAGTTACAAGTACATAGCATGTTATCATGTAATCATGCAAATCAAGAAGATTATCAAGTAATCATGCTCAAGATGTCATCAAGTAACAAGTATATGAGAGGCTAAGCCAACTCATCAAGTAGCTAGCACATAAGGCTAAACTAACACGTTACAGAGGATATTCCAACCTTATTCCTCCCAAGTAAACCATTGTTGTCGTTGCTTATTGCAGTTGACAAATCACGATCAATCAAGTTGCTGCTGTGCAGTACACAAGAGGACCTGGTAACCAGTGTCACTCACAAGAACAAGATTCACGAGGTGTTCACGAGTTTAGCATTCACTTTTATCAGGCGTATTGCTCTAATAAAGGAAGCTATGCCCTTACTATGGCCTGTAGTAAGGGGTCAAGCGCAAATACATAGGGACCCGATTATCACTTAAGCCCCAGCTCTCGCGATAAGCGTGAACCTATATATTTCCGAACAAGCAAGGTGACCAGTTGAACTCACACAAGAATGCACAAGTAGATGTTTACTTGAACTATAAGAGTATAGAATTAAGTCCAAAAGTAGTGGACTAGCTCTTCAGGAACCATGTAATCATGTGCTCACCAAATACAAGTACACGTATGCAATATTTGCCAATACAAATCAATATAACAATGGCACATAATGTGTCCACGTAACACAATCAAGCCAAATAAGAGTCTATTAAAAACAGACCCCAACCAAGTAGTAGGGTATGTCATACTATATCACTTTGTTATATGAAATATTTACACGTACATATTCATATAATCTTTAACACACTAATGTGTCTATCACGATACCCTTACTTTCAAGTAGAGCCCAACATCTTAGACTCTAAGCACGCAGTCGAGTAGGTCGTATTGTACCTAGTCACAATCATATCTCGCGTATATTTATCGCTAATCATCAAATACATTTTCCAACACATATTGTGTTCTATAATCATTGTTTTATGAATTATCTTTATATTACACTAGTCCCTCTTTCTTTAGGAACTCATCTCAAGAACATGATATTTTCTTTATACTTTATATACTTCATTGAGTATATGCACGATTAAAACCAATTACTAGCACATTAGTGCTTGTTTATAGCACTTTCAATGCACACGTATTAGATTCGAGTATGTAGTAGAGTTGTTCATTCTCTATCTAGTTCCACATTCCAATTCTTTGGTTATTAATACCAAGTATCAAGTAGTCAACAAGCCACATTCTATCAAGTAGTTATATGCAAGATTTGCACATACACATCAAGGATAGTTCTAACACGTTAGTGATTGTTCATAGCACTTTTAAGTTCATTACTATACACACGTATTTGTTTCAAGTCATGTACAAGATTTAATTATCTTATACTTTAAGTTCAAGCTAAGTAGATCAGTTATACATCTCATACTTACAAGTTCTTAATCCTATATTTTGGATGTTCAAACTCAAGACATTGTTCTAGTGCCCCTAAGGTGCACAAACATTGGAATCAAGACACATATAACACATCAGTGCTTGTTCTTAGCACTTTCAAGACAATCAAAAGAGTTCTTACTTTGATATTCAAGTTCTCATTTTAACTAAATGAGTAATCATGTTCACGATTCACTTCTGATTCCCCTAAGGTGTCACAACACGTGCTAGGACATCTTATACTAAGGCTCTATGACTTAGGAGGGATAAGGTTTCATTTCATTTGGATTTAAAACACTTTTTGTACAAACAGGGGACCGGGCGGGCGCCTACGATGGACCGGGCGGGCACTCATTATAACACTTTTGAAACCAAAACTTCTGATGAAATGGGCGGGCGCTCGGTATCTATGTGAGCGGGCGCCTGGTACAATTTTCAGCAAACACTAAATTTCTTTCCAGGCCTAAAATTCTCCGTCCCAAGCGTAGGAGTATACTTTCACTAACCCTTAGGCAATACCCAAGACACTATTTCAAGCTCAATTCTTTGCTTTTACCGTCCCACAAATAATAGGATAATTTCCTTTGATTCCAATTAAATATTTCACCGTCCCAAAAGTATAAGTATAATTTTCTAATATACTAATATAATCATTTAGGGATACTTCCATTCATTTCCCCGTACCACAAATAATGGTACAATTTTTCTAATAACATTTAAATCAAGTTAATATTTTACCGTCTCACGAGTAGGAGTATAATTTTCTTTTAACTTTCAAACCCATTTAGGCTCATGTATTCTGTACCTAGTATAAAAATACTCCCTTCGTCCCAATTTTACAAGTACCACAAAATTCAACCAAATCACGAAATTAACAAGCACAAGTATCAAAAATAACATAAAGACATGTTATTACAAGCAAGGGGGAGCTAGTGACTTACCTAGTCCGAAATCAAATTCACCCAAATTAATTTCTGTTCAGCAGGAAATGCTCTACTCACCGTCCTGATCATCTATGCGAAGTCGGATTTTCGAACAGAGGCATAATTAAGCGAGAGGAGTCGAGAATAGGGTAAAACTGAACTCCCTTTTGTGAAACAGAGAGAAGGATCGAGAGAAATGGGGAAACAAATCTCAGAGAAGGCAAACCCAATATTTATCCTATGCAAGATTCAAAAATTACAACTAGGCCCCTCAAGTTCTAACTTTGACAAAAAGGCCCTTCAAATTTCAATTTGAGCATTTTAGCCCCTAAACTTTATTTTTCACAAATGACCCTAATATTTCAACTTGAACAATTAGGACCTAAACTTGCTCAATTAGTTAAATAATTAACTCAATTGAAATAGCATATAATATGCAAGGCAAGAATTTAACAGGAATTAGGACGGGCGTTACAGTACCTTAGAGTGGGTCCTCAAGTCAATAGCTGACACAAGCATGGACATAGCTTTTCCATCAAAGTCCATATTGATGCGGTATGCATCAGTCCACTCACTTTCCAGATTCCTGATTTCAGCAGCTTCTCCAGCAGTACCTGCATGTGGATTAGCTTTCATAGGAATGTATGGTCCATCCACAACCGCAGTCCATAGTCTACGATCAACTGAAATCATGTGTTTCATCATCCTATCTTTCCAAAAGATAAAACTATCATCATCCAGAATCGGTAATTGATTCGAGTTGGATGTCTGCATCATATGGGGTGTTTATGTTTGCCATTGGATCAGCACCCAAGCGGTTAAGCTTGTAAAAACAAGTTTTGGTGGATATGCTCTGATACCACTTGTTGGTCCTAGAGGGCAACAAGGGTATAGAACCGCTAGAGGGGGGTGAATAGCGGTCCAAAATTTTTCAAAAATACCCTTTAAAATTCAACCAAGTACTTATCAGTTTGGCCAACTGCGGTTCAAAGCACTAGAACCGAACTGATAAAATGTACAGCGGAGTTTGCGGTTTAGACAAAGAGGATATGAAAAGAGTTTGGCGGTTTGAATGGGTTGAAAATACAATGATGCAACCTATAATTTTAACTTAAAGATCAAAGAAAAACACAATTCACTTTTCAAGTCATTTCATAGATGGATTAAGTAATATACCATAAACAAGAAAAATAAATAACAAGACAAAAAGTAAAGATCAAACACACAATTTTAAGAGGTTCGTTCTTGAATGAACTACGTCCTCTACCTAGATGGTTAGTCTAGGATTTTTTAATAGCTACTAGACTTGTATTAATTTAGAGGAGGTTTTAAAAGACGAATCTAAATTCTAAATAATCAATCTAACCTAACAAAGCTATTATAACAACCGGTATTTTCGAAGTATATAATCTATGTGATCATATAAATCGGGTGTGTGTGTGGAAAGGAATCAAATGTTCTAATGATCTAAATGATGGTTGAGCAAATGAAAACTTTATGTGTAAAGGCTGAGTGATGAAAGGTTGTTTGGCTTGAAGCTCGATAAAGAATTCTGGGTTTGCTAAGGAGATATTTGAAGGTTTGAATTTCTGGGTAAAATCTTCAAAGAAAACTTGAACACTTGGGAATAAATCTCTTGAAGCTCAGCAACCTTCATTGTTGAGAAATGAAGGCTATTTATAGGCAGTGCACCCTTATGACCGTTGGACAAAGATTTGAATTAAATCTGATGGTACAACTGCTGTCGAAATCCCATTGGTTGAGCTGTCATTTTCGTCCTTGGTTTTGTCTTGTAGTCCTAGGTAATTGTAGCACCACTACCTGACATTGTCCTTTGTTGCAGAGAAAGGACTAACGGTAAACATTTTAAATTGCTGGCCAAAACCGACATTCCTTGCAGAGACTCCAAGTTAACTTGAAGTTATTATGACAATTCATAAAACATTCCTCTACGGTCATAAAGGGAATGTTTGTCTCAAGGAATAAATGACATACTTGAATTCTTCAATAAATGCTTTGCGATTCCACCAGGTGCTGGAGCGGTTCCAAGGATGAACTTGATATGCGGTTTCATTGAAACTGAAGAATGCGGTTCCATGAATGCGGTTCCATCAAGTTTGCATAAGAGGTTCCAAATAAGGCTTGAAGAACGGTTTCATCAAAACTGTAGCATGCGGTTTTGATGAATACTTGCGGCTCCATTCTGGTGGTTTAGGAATAGCACAAGTACGGTTTGAAGAACTAAACCACTGCGGTTAAACCGAATAAAAAACTCAGCCTAGACAAATAAAAATCTAGAAATGGACTTATCTAAAAATTGAAGTAAAACTTAATTACATGATTCCTAAAGTCCATAAAAAGACACGTGACATGGATCAATCAAATTAAGTGGGTGTAATAACAATGTATCCTAACAGTAACTATTAACGTTAACTAATACTATTAATAGTAATAAGTAACTTATACAACTATTATCGTTAACTAATATTTTTCATAGTAATAGTTAACTTATATAGTAACGATTATAGTTAACTAATACTATTAATAGTAATAGTTAACTTATACAATAACTATTATAGTTAACTAATACTATTAATAGTACTCCCTCCGTCTCAAAATAGATGTCGTTTTGAGAGTTAAATTTTGTCTCAAAATACATGTCGTGTTACTATTTTCAAGGCTATTTTGTTGTTGTATACCAACTCTATCCTTATTAATGATAGTGGACTATCTCTTAAACAGTTATTTAATTGCCTAGGTAAGTGAATTACTTTAGGGGTATATAAAACTTTTTCACCTACATTAATTGTATTTCTTAATATGTGTGAAATGGTTGAAACGACATCTATTTTGAGACGGAGGGAGTAATAGTTAACTTATACAATAACTATTATATTTTACTAATACTATTAATAGTAATAGTTAACTTATATAATAACTATTATTATTAACTAATATTATTAGCTAATAATAAGAATATCAAGAGTCACTTATCAATAAGAATGGTGATGACATGGCTTCACCAAAAGCTTTCTTTAGCCTAAATTGTTCACATGGCGAATTCGTATACCTCCGCGTCGACTTTTAATATATATAGATTTGTATTTGAGTATTTGTTACATTTCAAAATTGTTACTCCTGTTATATCTAATATCTTTAATGAATGTCGTTTTTTAAAAATAACTTGTTCCTAAGTATTCCTTCCGTCCCATCCGTAATAGCATTTTCCGTTTCGACATGGAAATTAAGAAATACTAATATTTTAATGGAAAAAAGTGGTTTGAATAGTAGGTGATGTATGTGGGTATGAAGTAGAAAAAGAGGATAGGGAATAATAAGTTAAAAGTTATTGTGAGTAAGATAAGTGAGTTTTATTAATAATAAATAGTAAAATCTTTACAATTTTGAGATGTCCTATTTTGTGAGGGAAACTCAAAATGGCATAATGTCTTATTTTGGGTGGGACGGAGGGAGTATTTCTTTACCAATTTTCACTAGTCTTTTTATAATTATAAAACTAAATGTTTGGAAAGAAGATTACACGATTATATATGAATCTTTACCTCTAAATTGTATAAATAGCAGAGATTTGCAAATGTCACTTTAATGAAAATTAGACATCCATTTAAAGACGAGGAAGTAATAATAAAATTTCTTTCGTTCCTAAATGATGTCCGAATTTTATTTAATTGACATTCTAAAATCTCTATTTCTTATACAAATTAATGACAAAGATTCATAACTATTCTTGTGATTAACTTTCCAAACATTTATTTTTGTAAATATAATAAAAAAATAAGGTTTTTCCCCTAGGGCCCTCCACACACAAGTGTTATTCCGTTTTAAGGAGAGATATTTTCTAAAGTACAAAAAAGGAGTTCTCCTAAGATGCTAATTCCACAGACACCCTTCACCACCATTGACCAGTCAAATATATTACCTAAATACAGAAACTACCCCACCCTCAAATAAAACCCTCCCCTCCCCTCATTCACGATCAAACACACACAGCGCACACACGTTCTCTCTCTTTCCCTTCCGGCACCTCACGTCTCCGGCACCCCCACGCCGCCGCCGATCCTCCTCCTTCTCCCTCCGGTGACCTCGGCTCCTCGTTCACACACGCTCTCTCCCTCTCTTTCTCTCCAGATCTCTCACCCTCATGATCCGTCTATCTTTCAGATCTGTAACCTCTGGCTCCCTCTCTTTCAGATATGATCTCGGACCGCCGCCTATCTTCCTTTGCTCCGGTTACAGATCTTGTTCCGTTGCCAAATTACTCAAATCCGCCAAGTTCAGACAACAAACAACAGAAATCTGGTGAGATATGTTCACCAGGCCGTCCTTCTCGTTCTCCGATGACCTTCGTTGTTCGGATCCTCCCAATCTGGCCGGAATGCTTTAGATTCGGCCATATCCTCACCGACCAAGGCCCGTAGATCGTGGTGAATTTTTTGATACCAGTGAAAATTTTGTTTATTTGTTGCTTTTTCTTATATGTAATTGTTGTAGATCTTGCCAAAAAAATGTGGTGAATATCTGTAGTCCTTCGTCTTCTCCGCCAAGCACCAAGCACCGTCTTCGATTTGGTCTCCGATCTGGTAGTTTTTGCCTTAATAATTTAATTGTAAAAGGCGAACCAGAAACGAACTAGTCTTATATATCAGGTATAAGAATTGACTGCAGTTTGATCAAATATGAGATTTAATATTAATACAATATTAAAAATTTTGTTTTAGTTTTGTGAAAAACTATGGAAAAATGACTCTTATACAACAAATGTAAGAGGAGAATTGGTCTTATACTCCAAGTATAGGAGTTTGATCGAATAATATGATATTTTTTTCTTAAAAGTTGAAAAAAGTGATAAAGATCGACTCTTATATGTTAATTATTGGTCCTATATGTCAGTTATAAGAGTTTGACTGGGATTCGACTGAATAATATTATAATTTTTTCTTAAAAGTTGAAAAAAATGAAAAACAATTGACTTTTATATGTTAATTATTGGTCTTATATGTCAGTTATAAGAGTTTGACCAAATAATATTATATTTTTTCTTAAAAGTTGAAAAAAGTGATTTTTTTTAACTCTTATATGTTAATTATTGGTCTTATATGTCAGTTATAAGAGTTTGACCGGGATTTGACCGAATAATATTATATTTTTTCTTAAAAGTTTAAAAAATGATTTTTTTACTCTTATATGTTAATTATTGGTCTTATATGTCAGTTATAAGAGTTTGACCGGGATTTGACCTAATAATATATTTTTTTCTTAAACGTTGAAAAAAGTGAAAAAATTGACTCTTATATGTTAATTATTGGTCTTATATGTCAGTTATAAGAGTTTGATCAGGATTTGACCGAATAATATTATATATTTTTTTCTAAAAAGTTGAAAAAATTGACTATTATATGTTAATTATTAGTTTTATATGTCAGTTATGAGAGTTTGACCGGGATTTGACCGAAGGGTTAATTGCACTTTGGTTACCTGAGTTTTCCAAAATTCTGCAATCGGTTACTAAATATGTCAAAGTTGCGATTGGGTTCCTTAATTTGCTGAACCAGAACAATCTGGTGTAAAATCCGTTAACTTGTTAAAATTCTAACAAAGATGTCACATGTGCCAAACACGTGACATTTTAGTGAGGGCAAATATGTCAATGTATCTACCTACTTTAATTACAATTGAAGTAAAACAACATTTGTAGACCTTAACAATATTTTTCCTAAGTGAAAGGGGTTAATGTGTAAATGTTATTTTACATATACCCCTTCCCCCTTTAGAATGACCCAATCCTAACCTTAAATCAAAACTAAAAAAAAAAAAAAAAATGCATCTTCCCCTCCCCCATCCTATTCTTCTCCGTCCCACCACCATCCACCCCTATTAATCGGACACCAATCGCCACCCACCTAACCACCACCACCGTTGTTCCCCCATGACCCGAATTGGGTTTTAGGGTTTCGATTTTCCCACCAAGAATCGTCTTAATAATCTCCTTCTCGAGCTTCGATTCCTCTTTTGCGAGCTGGGTTTTGCTGCCATCGGTCCCGTCTTCATCATCATCATCGCCATCGTCTTCGGAGCCGGAGAGGTTGTTGATGGTTTCAAGATTTGATGGTTGGGGGTGGAATTGTATGAACTCATTGGAATGGATTTTGGATTGTATGAACTCACCGGACGACGACGAAGAACAGGACGACTTCTCCGCCGAGTTCATCGAAACGAGGCTCGATTTAGACCCCTTAACCGCCATCGAGGACGAAATCGCTGCCGCTTATGAAAGACTCTACGGCCCAGCATACAGTGGGGTCACCCTGTTGAACAACGATGTGTATGAGATGGATAAGAAATTGAAAATAGCGACTGGGTTTAGAGAGAGAAAAAGAGGGGTTTTAGAGAGAGAAAGGTGATGGGGAAAAATAGCAGCTTGTTAGATTTGGTTTTGATTTTGGATTTTCGGATTGGGGGTGGAATTGTATAAACTCATTGGAATGGATTTTCGGATTTTGTTTTTGGGCTTCTAGATTTGATGATTTGGCTGTTAGGATGGTGACGGCGATGGTGGTGGTGGTGAGGGATGGTGGTAGTGGTGGTGGCTATAAGGCAGTGGTGGTGGCTATGAGTGTGAGGATGATGGTGGAATGGGGGTTTCTGGGGGCGACTTTGAATCAGTAAAATGAACGAAGGGTTGGGGATTTTTGTTAAGAAAAGAGATTTTTGCCCTCACTAAAATGTCACACGTTTGGCACATGTGACGACTTTGTTAGAATTTTAATAAGTTAACGGATTTTATACCAGATTTCTCCGGTTCAGCAAATTAAAGAACCCAATCGCAACTTTGACATATTTAGTAACCGATTGCAAAATTTTGGAAAACTTAGGTAACCAAAGTGCAATTAACCCTTGACCGAATAATATTATATTTTTTTCTTAAAATTTGAAAAAAGTGAAAAAATTGACTCATATATCTTAGTTATAAGATGGCGGCAGTTCAGTCACTTTGCAAGCGAGGGGTGTCTCTGGTATTAGTAATCTGTTGGATCCTTATTTAGAATAAAAGTTGGTACTGGTGGGCCTTAGAGTCCAAGCCCTTAAAAAAACTAATAAAAAATATTTTAAAATAACAAATTTCCCAAAAAAACATTTTTTTTTAAATGGACATTCAGTGAACTGGAGGGGTATAATTCAAAACAAATTGTTATTTTGTTGAAAAAGATAGTGTATAACTCTGGTATGAGTATTAGTCAATTGTTGTTGATACTCTTTGTAATATTTTACCTTATTCTTCAAAAATGTTAGTACTAAATATTGTGGTACTCACAATTAGTAATCAACAAATCTATATCTACAGTATAATAATAACAACCAAGTCACCAAGAAGCCCGCCTAAACTCAAGGGCATTCTCGATATTTCTTTTGTAAAAAGAAAGGATATTTTTGGTAATTCGTACAAAAAAGCTTCTGGTCACAATGTCTTAGTGACTTCAATTTCCGACTAAAGCTGACTTTTGTTTTGAAATTTAAATTTTTGGTTCTTTTTAATGGTATGGGAAATTGTGCATTTTTGTTTGTTATGGTTGTCCAAATATAGACCGCCTTATTTAAGTTTTACACATTACCCGAACTCAATGTAATTGGATGGGAAAACGGTACACGGTCTTCAATACTTTTCCCTTCCTTTGCCTTTTTAATTTGCCCTTAATTTAACAAAGGTCTTTTCCCTCCTCCTCATATTTTCACAGTACGGGAAGCGCACACACAGAAACACACACATATACACACTCATACGGATGAAAAGAATTTCCCACAGGCACTCAGAAGCCAAAAAGAAGAGATCGATCAAAGAGATAGTTGGTGCGAGATATTCCGGCATCAACCAGGTATTTTTCCTCTATTTTTTGTCGATTTCTGTGAAACTTAGCTTTAGCCTTTAAATTTGGTTTATGTATTTTAAAGTAGATATATACCGTGCATCGCACGGGTGCACTACTAGTACTATATAAAAATGAGATAGTAGTAAAAAGCCCGCCCAAATTTTGAGGGTATTTTTGGAGATTTACTTTGCAAAAGGAGGACTGGATTGGTAATTCGTGTAAGGAAAGTACTAGAAATTGTCCTCTTCTAGCTGGTAAAGCTGTTTCTGACAAAGAATAAAGCTGTTTGTGGCAAATAAAAAGGTTGATAAAGCTGATTTCCGTTTAAAATTTGAATATAAATTGCTTGGCCATCAACAATAGTCCAATTTCACAAAGAAACGAAAGCAAATTTTATTGGACTAAACAAAGGTTCACACTGTGTTAGTACCCAACCTAAAAATGAGTTGATTAGACATTCCAGAAACTCACAGGGACCTCCCAGGTATTTACAAGATGCGCAGGACTTATCCGGAATTTCCCCAAAAACCCATATAAGAAGATATTCTCGACTAATCGGATGAGGGATCAAAGATAGATGTTATCTAGGGTTTCTCCAGAGTCCAAATTGATCAGAGCCTTGGGAACCGAGCCAAACTCTGGGTTTGGCCGGGCGGCCACATTGTCTGGCCGGGCGGCCAGTCCTTCCAGGTGAGATTTTCCTATAAATAGGTAACCTCAGTTCATAATAAAAAACAACAACTCTATCCCCGAGTTCCACAGCCAATACTGTCGGCAGAACTCTCTCTCCAAGCCTTCCTAGCAATCCCGAAGGTCCGGCGAATCTGCGAAAAAGATTCGGCTTCGTTCTTGTCAAGATTGGTAAGGATTCTACATGTTTTCTTAGTTTAGATTTGATTTATCCTAGTTTCATTATGATTTTACACCTATATTCATATGATTCATAACGTGTTCTTCATGTTCTTGCTAGAATTCATAATATGATCTAAGACTAGGGTAGCGATCTTCATGTTTATGTGTTATCTCATACATGTTCATGATGTTCTTATTATTATGCTAGATTTGCTACTTACCAAGCGTAAAATGCTAGATCTAATGTTTTAATCCCTACTTATAATGCATAGCCGATGATGATCCACGAGATCTAGGAACTATTTCTAACCCTAATATTCCCCCTCTATATGCATGATCCCGCTTCATCTCTCCCCATTCTAATTCATCAATGAACTACACTGACCTGAGCTTCTCATGATGAGAAGAATGTAGGCAATCCTCAGATCCGATCTCAAACACTAACACACACACACATTGATCATGATAGAAAGACCGATTCGTCGGGCAATAGGAGTGATCGTATTAATATTCTTCTTCTATTGTAATTTGACCCCCGAACCCTATTATTCTCATAAATGTTTTTCTCAATGTTTTAATTACAAATAAAACAACGTGGCGACTCTCAATTTTCAATCGGGTGTATTCACAGTGGCGACTCTGCTGGGGACTTGTTTTTGAAAACCTTTTTCAAAACTTAAGAGGGTCTAACTTTTATTTATTTCATGATTTTATGTGTGTTCTAACTGCCCCGCGCACCCCTTTTCTGTAAAACTGCTTCTAACAATTTCATGCAGGTTTTTGTGTTCATAGCATGTTGTAGATCTGCTCTGCTTATGTTTATTTCATGTTTAAACTCTGCTACTATGAATTGTTATGCTAGTAGACTCCTCTCCTGCATTGCATATCATTCCTAAAAATACGTAATCAAATGGCACACTACCACTAGTCCGTGTCACACTGCACACCCTACTCTGGATACTCCGCTGAGTGCACAGATTTTGGTGATCCTGTCGCCTCTATCTTCGTGGCACCCGGGCTATCTAACTCGCCGTTTCACTTGTGAGCAGTTGAGGTTAATCCTTGTTCATTTCTAAACCATGCACCTTGATCGAGTTAAGAACACTTATAAAAAACAAGTAATCTTAATCTTAACTAAAATCATTCATCATGCTGCATGAGTCTACCCTAGATCAACTCTAGTCAACCTTCAACCCATCTAGGTCAACCCGTATAGGTCAACCTAGTCTACCTTAGATCTGTTGGTAGTGGTGCCCTAGGCACGTTTAATAAACGTTGTAATTGTTATCATTTATTTCATATCAATAAAGAGATGTTTTGATTATTATTGTTGTTTATGTTTACTTATAATAATCTCCGTCTCTAGTACTTGTTAAGCACTAGTATAAAGGCTAAATGATCATGGGATGATCATGTTAGATTTATGGGTACTTGTTTGGAACAAGGTACTGGACATGACCCGCTGTATGAGATTTATGCCATGGTCCATGTCGTACATATATCTCATATTAGTTATGTCATTCGAATCCTTAGACATGAAGTTATTATAGTCTTCCACTTGATGAACTTTATGTTTGACATATTCAAACGCTACCTTTAACCGGGTAGTTATAAAGTGTATGATTGGCATAATCGGATTCACGTAGGGAAGAATAATAAGCTAAATGGATTTGTCCCTCTTCGGAGAGATCTCAAGCTTAGGCCTCTCGTAGGAATGATGTTGATGAAAATGTTCGGCCGGACTCAAATGAATTGATTAGATCAATGTCATTTGGATTATCAACATATTCAGAATCGAGAAAGTATTGAACAAAGACAAGTTGACCGTTTGACCATGACTTGTGTTCAATAAGATCCTGGACAAAGGGATTGTGACATATTCTAAAAGAATGCGAACTTGTATCTAGTTATGCTATTTGGGTGGGTATGACGGTTTGCTAGAACCTAATCATATCTTATGGATTCATGTTTGAACTCATTGCCAACTTAGTATAATCCTAGAGGGTCACACACAATAGAACGAATCCTTAAAGGACTATTTTGGAAAATTATGGCTCTCTGATCCTGGTGTACGACCGCACAAACCAGGCTGGGCGGCCGCACATGTTTTGGGCGACCGCACACCTGGTTTTGGGCGGCCGCACAGTGTGTCGGGACAGACTTCCTGATTTAATTAGGAAAAGGATTTTGGACGGGTTTTGACACAAGTTTCCTATTTGGAATAGGTCTAACTTGTATATAAACAGCCAAATTCGGGCCAGAACTATCCCTAGCTTTTGTGCAAGTCTCCAAAGAGTTTGAGAGAGTTTTATTTTGTTCTAAGACATCCTAGATTGAAGAATAAAATAATACACAAATAATATTCCATATAGTTCATATTAATTGTTAAAACGTGTTTCACAATTTTGGTCTAGCAACCAAGATCAAGTGTTCTTGATATTCGTTCAAGGTGTGGATACCGCTAGAGGGTGAAGCTCATCATCTTTAAAGTTCATGTTCTTACTTGTTCGTGACTAAAGCTTCAATTTCTCCACCAAGATCAAAGACCAAATTCAAAGTCATCAAGGGTTAGTTTTTCTAGTATTCATATTGCAAGTATTTGATTTAATCATATGAATGGATCTATGGGCTTTGGGTTTCATAAAATTTTAAATGCTATTTTCCGCTGCGCATGTTACTTGGAAACCCAACAAGATCAACTCTCGTCAACCTTCGACCCGTCTAGGTCGACCCGTCGTCTCGACCCATCTAGGTCAACCCGTCATCTCGACCCATCTAGGTCAACCCGTCTAGGTCAACCTTTGACCTCCTAAGTCAACTTCGACCCGCTTAGGTCAACCTACCTATCATTGACCCATCTAGGTCAATCTACCCATGTCTCGACTCGCTTAGGTCAACCGTACCTCAACCAACTTAGGTTAACCCGTCTCCGACCCGTCTAGGTTAATCCGTTTCTAACCCGTCTAGGGCAATCCGTCCTCGACCCATCTAGGTCAACCGTCACCTCGACCCATCTAGGTCAACCCGTCATTTTGACCCATCTAGGTCAATCCTTCATCTTGACCCCACCTTTAGTCAAGCTAGCCGATCTTAGACGACCTACCTCTTGGCCTACACATGTCAAACCTTACCTGACTTCAAGTCAAAAAGCCACCTTACCTAGGGTCCCTCCACCTATGCCTAACCAAGGACCGAGTCATCTCCCCTTACTCTTAGACATCTACGGTCATCTTCTAATACTTATGGTTTTCAAAATCACTGACCTCTCCGGTCACTATCCCACTTGTTTTACTTAACCCGAACTACGGTGGCCTGAGCCTCTCATTGTGTGGGACCTCTCCCGCATAGTTAGGAGAACGTAGGCAGCTACCAGCCCGGTCAAATTTTTGGTCTTTTCATTCGAAGAACATTTCAAAAATGCGGAGATCGAGTCTTTTTATAAAAAAAAAAACGATTTTATAAATGATGCCTTGTCATTAATTATAAATCTAATTCAATTCAAATACTTAACTTCTCCACCAACCACTACAGAATTCTGTATCATGTCTGCCGAAGGGATCAACATAGTCACAACCGAAGCCGTCACCCATGGTCTCGAGACTACTTTCCACCCCAACTCCGTTCTCAATGAGCAAGCAGCCCACTTCACCGCCATTCTCAACAAGCAAACGGTCCACCTTAACACCGCTCTCAACAAGCAAGCAGCCCTCTACGAGACTATCCTCAACAAATAAGCGGCCCACTATGAGACTATCTTCAAAGAGCAAGCAACCCTCTCCCGAACTCTTCTCGATGAACAAGAAGCCTTCTTTGAGACTGTTCTCCTCAAACGAACGGACCTCTTCTAAAAGGTGGTGTACAAAGATCTAAAGGATACCGAGGAACATCTCCAGTCTGACATCTATGGCATCTACAAGTACCTCAGCTGCACTCTCCCTCCTGCTCAGTTTCCACACCCGTACGCTCCTCAAATGCATGGGCCACCACCACCAACTTTCCCCATTGGGATGCCTCCTATGACTACTCATCAGCAAGTAATACCGATGCATAAACCACCCTCCAAGATGGTCCGCGACAAGAAAGATGAGCATGAGTACGATGACTTGGGTATGCCGCTAGACAAATGCTTTGAAGGTCTAGTTCAAGCCGGTAAATTATCTCCTCTGCTCAACTACAACCCAGTCGGTGTAAGACCAGACTTGGATCCCTCCGAATATTGCAAGTATCACCAATACGTTGGACATGACACCGAGAACTGCATCCAACTGAAAAGGAAGATCCAAAGCCTCATTGATAGTGGAGCCATCATCCGCCAAAGGAACACATTAGACATGCCCGGGTCATCGAACCGCCGGTTTGCCGGTTCATGAACCGGCGGTTCGCCGGTTCGTAAAAATCATAAACCGCTATAAACCGTATATAGACGGTTCACGGTTCCAGTTCATGAACCGCCGGTTCATCCGGCGGTTCACGGTTCATCCGGTTCATTCAATTTTTATTTTTTTATTTTTTTTTATTCCCAGACTTGGTTGGACTTGGACCGTTGGACTTGAAAAATGGAAGAAAATGGATGATTATAGGCTGAAAATTAAAAAATAATAGCAATTTCCATCAAAAATTTAACAGAAAAACTAACGAAGTTTTTAAAAATATTGTAGAGAGATATTAATAGTGTAGAGAGTGTTTTTTTGAGCTTGTGCGAAAAAATGGTGAAGGGGGGGTTATTTATAGTTAGATAGGGCTGTGGAAAGAGAGTAATTTTTTTTTTTATTACAAAGAGGTCACTAGCCGTTATGTTTCAAACGGCTAGTTGGTCAGTCTGTTAGTTTGTTACTCTGCAGTCTGCAGGAAAGGAAGTGGAGTCAGGAGACAGGAGTGGGCAGTCACTGGGCATTGGGCAAGGGTGATTGGCTGAGGCCCAACGGTAATAATTTTATTACCGTTGCCTTTTTAAAATTCACGCCACAGAGCAAACAGACAGAACCAGTCGCCGGTTTATAAAAAAAATGAAAAAAAAAATAGTAAATATCCGGATAACCCGCCGGTTCATGAACCGCCGGTTTATCCGCCGGTTTTCAGAGGGTAACCCATAGTTAACCGTGAACCGCCGGTTCACGGTTAACATTTTGAATTCCGGTTCACGGTTCACCGGTTTACCGGTTATTACCCGGTTCATAACCCGCCGGTTCTCCGGGTTATTTGACCCGGATGGGCATGTCTAGAACACATGGGCGTGAGCAAAGTCTACACCGGGGCTACCTCCTTCTAAAAAAAAAAAAAAAAAGTCTTTCAGTCTTCGTAGATTCTAGAGAGTCTTTTAGTCAAAGTCCACCGTGGACATTAGTCTTTTATTTTTTTACTA